>QJPP01003160.1:0-256341 GCA_003996215.1 Jaltomata sinuosa | reverse complement strand
AAATTCCCCCGGAAGCACATATCACACAAAATCCATGGACTATAACACACGAAAAAATCGAAAAATCCCTATTTCCCGTTCCGGGCCACGTTTGAAATCCTAAAACCCCACGTTTGCCCCTCCGAACCAACGCGCTCCTTAAATAGGTCGTCGCGGATTCCCACGAGAACTTTCGGCCAAAATACCGCCGGATGCACATATCACAAAAAATCCATGGACTATAACACACGAAAAAATCGAAAAATCCCTATTTCCCGTTCCGGGCCACGTTTGAAATCCTAAAACCCCACGTTTGCTCCTCCGAACCAACGCGCGCCATTAAATAGGTCCTCGCGGACGCCCACGAATTTTTTTTGCCAAAATTCCGCCGGAAGCACATATCACACAAAATCCATGGACTATAACACACGAAAAAATGAAAAATCCCTATTTCCCGTTCCGGGCCACGTTTGAAATCCTAAAACCCCACGTTTGCCCCTCCTAACCAACGCGCGCCATTAAATAGGTCGTCGCGGACGCCCACGAGAAATTTCGTCCAAAATACCGCCGGACGCACATATCACACAAAATCCATGGACTATAACACACGAAAAAATCAAAAAATCCCTATTTCCCATTTCGGGCCACGTTAAAAATCCTAAAACCCCACGTTTGCCTCTCCGAACCAACGCGCGTCATTAAATAGGTCGTCGCGGACGCCCATGAAAAATTTCGGCCAAAATACCGCCGGACGCACATATCACACAAAATCCATGGACTATAACACACGAAAAAATCAAAAAATCCCTATTTCACGTTCCGGGCCACGTTTGAAATCCTAAAACCCCACGTTTGCCCCTCCGAACCAACAAGCGCCATTAAATAGGTCCTCGCGGACGCCCACGAAAAATTTCGGCCAAAATTCCGCCGGAAGCACATATCACACAAAATCCATGGACTATAACACACGAAAAAACTGAAAAATCACTATTTCCCATTCCGGGCCACGTTTGAAATCCTAAAACCCCACGTTTGCCCCTCCGAACCAACGCGCGGCATTAAATAGGTCGTTGCGGACGCCTACAAAAAATTTTGGCCAAAATACCGCCGGACGCACATATCACACAAATGGACTATAACACACGAAAAATCGAAAAATCCCTATTTCCCGTTCCGGGCCACGTTTGAAATACTAAAACCCCACGTTTGCCCCTCCGAACCAACGCGCTCCATTAAATAGGTCGTTGCGGACGCCCACGAGAAATTTTGGCCAAAATACCGCCGGACGCACATATCACACAAAATCCATGGACTATAACACACGAAAAAATCGAAAAATCCCTATTTCCCTTTCCGGGCAACGTTTGAAATCCTAAAACCCCACGTTTGCCCCTCCGAACCAACGCGTTCCATTAAATAGGTCGTCGCGGACGCCCACGAGAACTTTTGGCCAAAATAGCGCCTGACGCACATATCACAAAAAATCCATGGACTATAACACACGAAAAAATCAAAAAATCTCTATTTCCCGTTCGGGGCCACGTTTGAAATTCTAAAACCCCACGTTTGCCCCTCCGAACCAACGTGTGCCATTAAATAGGTCGTCGCGGACGCCCACGAAAAATTTCGGCCAAAATACCGCCGGACGCACATATCACACAAAATCCATGGACTATAACACACGAAAAAATAAAATAATCCCTCTTTCCCGTTCCGGGCCACGTTTGAAATCCTAAAACCCCACGTTTGCCCCTCCGAACCAACGCGCGCCATTAAATAGGTCGTCGCGGACGCCCACGAAAATTTTTGGCCAAAATACCCCCGGACGCACATATTACACAAATCCATGGATTATAACACACGAAAAAATCGAAAAATCTCTATTTCCCGAAAAAAATTTGATCAGATCTGTCGTCAATTGTAATTATCATTCAAAAATTTGGCCAGTGTATTTCTCTACTCTTTAAAATAGTCAAAGAATAAAATTCAGCAAATACTTCTAATTCATAGATGTATCAACAAATAGAGGGATGAAAATCTGGCCAAATTTGTCTTCGATTATGTTCATCATTCAAAATCAACATGTATCAACGAGAGTGTATCAACATGTATTAATGAATACATGAGTGTATCAATATGTATCAACGAATACAAAAATAAGAAAATCTACCTTGATCTAACGTCGACTATATTTATCATTCAAAAATTCTGCCAAATCTTAAAAAAAGAATACTACCAGTGGAGAAGGAGACCTAATAACTGCGGGCACGAAATAAAAGACACCTAAAGTATTTCAGTTTTTTGAATTTCATACTTGAACTATCAAGTGTGTGAGTTTCCTATCTGAACTATATTACAAAATGTTTAGAGAAATACACCTGAACTATCAGTTGTTTGAGCTTCATACCTTAAATTTCAGGTAGAAAACGCAAACAACTGATAGTTTAGCTGTGTTTCGCTAGACATTTTGAGATAGTTCAGGTAGAAATCTCACACACTTGACAGTTCAAAGTATGAAACTCAAAACACCGAAAAACTTTCTTCCTCTCCCTAGTCTTTCCCACCTTCAGAAAATGTCCACCGATACCCACCCTACAACCGACCCGTCACCGTCTAAACCCCCGGAACCACTTTCTCTCAGTCAAGAAATGGACACCAAATTTCACTCCTCAAGAATCCACACTAACCCATAGCGCAATATGGATAAGACTCTCACAACTACCAACTGAATTCTATGACAAAAATGCCTTAGAAAGAGTTGATAGGAAGCTGGGATCCTTCCTAAAGATTGATACATGTACCTCTGCAATGCTACGGGGAAGGTATGTTAGATTCTGCATCCAAGTCCCCCTCGGGGTTCCGGTTAAAACTAAAATTGTGATAGAAACCCATGTGCAAGAAATTCTCTATAAGGGTGAGGGGACTCTGTGTAAAAGGTACGGTAGAATTGGACACACACTATGAACCTGCTCTTTCTCCAGCCCTCTACAGGAACAAACAAATTCTCCCGAACCTTCAACAAGGAATAACAAAGAAAACCAATGGCAAACAGTCACCTTAAAAAAAAAAAAAAAGTAAAACTCCAATTCAAAGACAAAAGAAGGCACTGCAAAACCACACGGTCCTCATCAGATCCAAACACAGGTAAAAAGTTTTGATGCGGCTACAGGTAAGTTCTCTGTAATTCCTTTCAACTCAAATTACATTAACATCCCTAGTAGTACTAACAGGTAGTCAATCGTAACTGTGAATGGATAATGATACTGAAAGAAGGATCATGTATCACATGCACTGAGAACGACATAAATAAAGAATAAATAATTGGAAAAAAAATTAATAAAACGTATCTTTATGTCATTATTATGTGAATTTCCCTCTATTATTTTGGTGCAAAATTAATTAAAGCTTTTACCGGCAATTAATTAATTACCATTAGATTCAATGTCGCTAAACTTTTAGCAGCAATTACAAAGAGTGCCGGTAAAAATATCAACTATTACCGCTAAAATGTCTCAATTTTAATGACATTTATATAGCGACAATAACAATTACCACTAAAACCACCTAGAATTTACATCGCTCTCATTGCCATGAATAACACAAAACTAAAATAGACACTAGTGTGTGTTTCAAAAATAAATGTGGTGGTTTTTGAAAGAAGAACAAATATGTCACGTAATTGAGGTCATGTTGACTCACTATAAATACCCCTATGGAAGCAACGAGTCTTGACACATCACAATTTGGATATTATTTCTTTGTATTCATTCAAAGCAATTTAAGGCAATGGAGGGAAAGAGGAGTATGATCAAGTTATCTCACATGGTTGCTTTCTTGCTTCTTGCATCAAGTACGTTAATTATCCACTTCCCTCTTTGCATATATTTCTACTTATCATTAAAGCATATAACGGAATGCAGAGGCGAAGTCAGGATTTAATTTATGAATTCTGAATCACAATTTTTATACATATATATTAACTCTGGAATATCCTTATTAACAAAATATCTGATATCTCAAATTAATTATGCATTTTAATTCCAGTGTTTCAACCTCTGACGGCACGTGATGTGAGTGATGAGATTATACAAGTATTGCGATTTCCAGTGGCAAAAGAAAACCAAGTCGAATCACCTGATTATTGCGCAGGTTTAATTTGATCTCCTGTTACTGCTTTTATTTATGTACTTTTTTAAAAATTGTTTTGAAATATTATTTTTTTAAGTAGGGGGTTTATCGAAAACAGTTTCTATATCTCTACGAGGTAGAGGTAAGGTCTGCATACAATACTCTACCCTCCTCAAACCCATTTATGAAATTACACTGAGTATATGTTATTGGTTTTAGTTGAGTTAATGGTCAAAAACACACCTAAAATATTCTGTTTTTTCGAGTTTCATACTTGAACAATCAAGTGGATGAGTTTCTCACTTGAACTATCACCAACTATTTATCAAAATTAACACATGCACCTCAACTATCAGTTGTTCCCTTTTCCTACCTGAAATATCACTATCGTTTAGATGTATTTCGAGAACAATTGATAGTTGAGATGGGTTCTGATAAAATATATAGTTGGTGATAGTTCAGGTAGGGAACTTACACGTCTAATAATTCAGATATAAAATTCGAAAAATCAGGATACTTTAAATGTGTTTTCGACCCTCCGCTATTTTGAATTCTCTCTCTGCTCTTTCTTCTTCTTATATTAATTCCCCTTGTATATAATTTTCAAAGTTACTGTGCATGTTTTGATTATTATTTTTTTCTGTGATAATTATAATTATAGGAAAGCACTCATGGCCAGAACTTGTTGGGAAGCCAGTGTGGACAGCTAAGAAAACAATAGAGAAGGAAAACTCAGCAGCCAATGTTGTGGTTTTACTCCCTCATCAGTTTAGGCCATCAAACTTTGTATGTGGTAGAGTTTTCGTTGTTGTTAACATGAACCTCATTGTTGAAATGACTCCAACTATGGAAGTTTGTTGTTGGGATGAAGTTTAACTTCTATGGAAGATTTAGAATAAGCAGCACCAATAAATAAGAAATATGATAAGAGTGGAGTTCTATAGTGACTTCATGTACTTTACTATTTCAAAATAAATAAAATAAAGTGTGTTTATTCTTATTATCTATACATAATCCATCTGTTTTAATTTGTTTGTCTGATTTTGACTTGACACGAGTGATTATGGTTGCGTAAAAAGGTCATTTAGGTGGCGATTATACTCACTTTTAAAGAGGCATTGTTTTAGTGGCGATGAAAGTATATATATATATATATCTTATTTAGTGTAGTTTCATAAAGTGAGATCTGGAGAGGATAGTGTACACATAGTTGCAAACCTTCCCCACCATGGTGTAGTGCAAAGCAGTTTTGAAAATGATGTAACACAGAGGTACAAGAAACAACAAATAATAACAAAAACAGCAAATAGTAACAAAACAATACGATAATCGAGGTACAAGGAATCAACAGATAGGAATAGAAATCGAAGGACACGAAACTGCAGAAGCAATACTATGACTACAAATATGAACAGACAGTCAGACAACGTATTGTTACCTACTAACCATCTACCCAATTCGTGTGCTCCACACCCTTCTATCTAATGTCATGTCCTAAGTAAGTATATCAGTAAAGGTAAATTAGTCATATTTTATTTCCTTATATATTGATAATAAGCAAATCAATAAAATGTTGCAAATTAAAGAATCAAAAGAAGAGATGAGTAAGTGTAATATCGTAAATCAGACTAGAGGTTAGTGTTACGAAGTTAAACCTAAAGAGAGATCTCTGATATTATTTCTTTCAATTAAGCTCATTGTCTCCTTCCCGTCCCTAACCCATAAACCTTGCTAATCCTCCATTCTCGACATCACCCCTAACCCTATAGTATTTTCCTAATTTTTATTTTGCATTTAGATACCACAAAATCTAAAATCTTTCATACTCACAATCCAAAGTTCTTACAACAAACACTATCAGTACAAAAATATTGAGTGCGAATAAATTTTTTTATCTCTGATGGTGAACCCTAAATTTATATTCAATTATGCTAATTTCTTTGTTATCCATATCAATTGTTAGTGGTCAATTTGCTAAACATCAAGTTCTAAACCACAATTTTCAAGTGTTCTACTTACGTGGCGAGATAGAAAGCATATTACGGATTCAATTAAATTCAACAAATCTTAAATTTAGAGTTTATTTATTACTACTTAAAGTCATCATTGTAAATTTAAAATTATAAAATTCAAATTCTAAATCGGTCTTTGACAAAATGGTTCATGATAAAAACATTTTCATAGCCAGGGGACCATAGCATCTTTAATTTTGCTAGTAAATCTTTTTAGATTTTCTCTTATATTATTCTCCTTGTCATGTTCTTTTCTTTCTTAGTTAATGCAGTGTATGTTAAAAATAGACGTTGAAAACATAAATTAAACGTGTCATGTCATTTTCTGAAATTAATTTCCCACTTTTTACGTGATAAAATTTACCTTTAAAATTTTTAAGTAAATCATTTGAGAATATCCAATCAATTATTGATGATTAAGTTACTTGGTACCTACCACAATAATAATAATAATAATAGTAATAATAATAATAATAATAATAATCATCTTTACTGCTCCTGCAAACGGTAATGTCTTGATTTTCATTAGTCGAACTGCCAGCGTTAGCTCTTTCCGAGAGAAGAAAAATGATCTCGTAACATATTCCTGCTGCTGTCCCTCCAGGTATACTCCTGTTGCTTCCCATTCTGCGTGGTATCATGATTCACCATTTCATATGAATAGCTTGGTTGAATAAAACTAGGTTCTATTCTTTCCAAGCCCTGTTGTGAAAATACCCGACCAGATAAAGGCGAGGGTGGTTGAGAATAAGGCTGTGAAGTGTTAACCACTGAACTAGGAGAATAGTTGTTACTGTAATTATGATGATCCTGCTGCTGCTGCCATGTGGGAAGAGAAACCGGGTCTTGGTTTTCTATGCCGCCACTACTGCTATTATTTCTCAGTTGACTGAACGTAGAATGTGACCCAACGCCGGCCATCTGTTGGTCATCGTCGATCTCTTTCCTGTGAAAATTTTGGTGGCAATTACAAGCTGCACATTTCAGGGATCCTGGGGTCCCTTCTCCTCCGCTGGGCATAAATTCTCCACATCCATCGACAGCATGTCCTCCCATGCTTGCAGCATGATTCTTGAGACATTCTCGGTATCGGATTGAGATGGTAGTGTCACTTACTGAGGTTGTTGATGGTGGTTGTAATTGTGCAATCCTGGCAGTCATATTTGGTTCTTTATATGAATTGAGTTGGTTATGCTGCTGAGCAAGGGCTTGGCTAGGGCTGGGAAAGGTGCTTCCATGGCCAGCTTGTTCGTTTCTTCCAAAAGTACGACTGCCCACAATTCCATTCGGACAAGACTTGAGGAATATAAATGTCTGTAGCTGTTAAAGGATCAGCGCACAATCGACCAGCTACGCTTACTGAATGAGCCAATAATGGTAATGGTGGACGTAGTGAAGGAGCACCCAAGCATTGAGACATGGCAGGCACTTGTAATGACATGGATTTTTCATCTGTAGCAGGGGCAGTCATTTGATGAGACTCTGAATTCTTAGTTGTAATAGAAACTGACTGAACTAACGACTTCTCCATGGCTTTTGGCTTTATGCTTTTATGAGGATCAGCATTCAATAAAACAGCAGTTGCAGCTGAATTAACCAAGGTAACTGATCTCGGAGTCAGCTTGGAGCTATCTGAGATCAATCTCTTAACCGGGTTAGGATCATTTGAGACCTTCAACTTGGACATCGCCTGAATGGCAGAGCCTATACTTCTTGGAGGGCTTCTACGAGGAGAACTTACATTTGTCATCTCCAAGGAAGGTCTTTCTCTATCCGCCTCAGTCAGCTCGCTCTGATGTGAAACTACTACTTCCTGCATGCAACAATAAAGCAACGTCATATAGAAGTTGGAAGTCATTGGAAAATGACATACACATAATGATGGCATCCGTAGAAAATAACTTTTTTCCTCCAACTTTGTAAATGAGGAAGGCTTAATTTACAAATTAACAAAGGAAGAACAAGCATGCGAACCAGCAAAATACAAAGATATTACGCTTGCCACAGATTTTTTTTCTTCTTACATTTCCTTTTTGTTCAATCCATACACCAACATAAAGGAAACGACAATAAGAAAGGAAGAGTAAAAGCTTTTTAAGAAAAAAAATCAGGAGAAAATAACCTTCTTCAGCACTTGCTGCTCCAACGAAGAAAGTGCAATAGCCTGAGAGTTGGATCTAGTTTCCTCACAACTTACAGATATATCACTGATTGACTTGCTTCTGTTGTTCCACACTCTAAAATAGTCGAAGGACCAGAAATTAGATCCACCACAGACATCATGAAAGATATTCAATAAGATGCAAAAGAATAAACAATCAAAGAAGGTACCTGCTAGGTGGTTGCTGATTTTTATGGCTCAAGGAAGTTACTCTGTAAGGCCAATCCGTAACAACTGGGGGAATTGCGTATGTGGAACACGTTGATGAACTATAATCCATAACATCATAAGGACTTCTTCTTGCAATCACATTTTGAGCATCTGAAAGGCCACTTATAGAAGGATGCAGCTTAGAGGTGTCTGTATTCCAAGTAACAGGATTTGCATCACTGAATCTGAAATCAGGATGAATATTTTGTTTCTGCATAGGCAGTTTTTTTACTCAGTCAAGCTCAATGATAAAAAAATTTACTATATAAAAGCAATAGCAAGGAAGTACAACAGCAGCCTATGCAATTGTCGAAAACCACACAGAAATTACACAATGATGCCAACAATAAAGCTAATAAGCCATCAAGCCTAACTATGATTTCTCATGGGACAGGAAGGTAAGGCCTGGCCTCCCTTGTGCTTTCTTAGTTGAGCTTTTGTTACTATTAACAAAATAAGACACCAAGGTACTAAGCCCGGTGGTATATTAGCTTTAGAAAAAAATCGAATCAAAATATCCAAACCAAAGATATTACACCAAAAGTAAATCTAGAGCACAGACACTACGAGCTCCTTAGCCTGGTTTTGTAGTAAGTCTTCTACTAGACAAAACCTCTAGCCGAACACTTTCTTGGCATCCTCACATAAACATATGTGATAAACTGTAAATAAAAAAAAAAAAATCAGATATCATAGACATGCAAAAGACAAAGGCCAAATCTTTTCGGATGGGAGCCACTACTTATGACAGAGCTTCCCATTAGAAGAGGTGCCATGATAAAAACGATAGATGTACCCAAACTGGATTTAAAGTACTCACGACTTCATGGTGGAAATCTGGAGATGACCAGGAAATCTGCATGAGGGCACCAGCAACAATGAATGTTTTCTTGTACAAAACAGTGTAGTAATCCTCTTCATTGGTGAATAAAAACAATACTTGTCGAGAAGTACAATTCCTAATCTTCACTTGGCCGTTCAGAGGGTTCTTTGCTCTGAAATCAGCCTGGATTTCTTTCATTTTTGGCCTCTTATGGAAGAAATTCCCAATCAAAGTGAGCTTATAACTCGGTACTAAGCTTTCACAGTAGTTCTCTGAAAAGGTCACTGTTGGGTATCCCATATAGGTCGAATATGGCACTTTGATCGGAGGTCTTGATTTCTGATTCTCATGGCGTTCAAAATTGGAAGAGCATATAATGGCTGACTGAGTGTTTCACAAGCCCAATCAGCTGCTTCACTAGTTGACTTGCTTCCATAATTCCACCCTCTGAAAAGTCAAAGCACCAGGAATTAGAACCATCACAGAGACACAGACATTATCAAAAGATATTCAAATCTGGATGCCAAAAATGAATTGCAGAAAAGGTTACCTGCTATATGACTTTTGGTTGTTGTGATTCAAACAAGTCCCCCTTAAAGGAACTAAGTATGTGGAACACATTGATGAACTTTCATATGTCACAGAAGGAATTCTTCCAGCAATCCCGTACGGAGCAGATGAAAGGCCACTAAACCCATTGCGACTAACTTCGATGGAAGAATGTATTTCAGAGGTTTCACAATTGACAGGACTTGCAACTCTGTCCTTGGAGTCAGAATGAGTTACATATGGGACACAATCTACTGAATCAGAAATATACAAAACATCTTTCTGTATGTGTGGATTTTCAGGTACTGCTTCTGACTCCTTTGTCCCGTACTCATTTCCACCACCAAATGTTTCTCTCTGCATTGCAAGGTAACCATGAAAAATTACATCGATACACTACTCACTTTCTTCTGGAGGTAAAAAGAATATGAATTTTCACTAACCTTCTTGGAACTCAAACAAAAACTCAAAAGGCTACAACGTCAAAACTTATCCCACACAGTCAATTTTCTCTTACCTCTCTTTCATTTAATTCTTTAACTTTTTAGATCTTTGTGTTTAGGCAGGTACCCAAGAACGACAGATGATTTAACAACATTTACTTCTTCTGTATTGCATTAACTTTTTTTGTTGATAGATTTCTATATTGCATTACTACAACATATTTTCCCAATGATTACCGGCTTTCTGCATAAAGAAACCTTTTACAGTCAAGCTCAATGATGAAATCTGCAAAGAAAGCAAAAGCTAGGCAGTACAAAAGCAATATATGCAATTGTCTAATACAGCATAGAAACTACACTAATGGTGCCAATAACTAAAAGCCGAGACCCCAGTTTTCACTCCAAAGATAGTACAACAATTGTAAATACTAAAGCTCAGACATAAAGAGTTCTTTAGTCCAGCATCTCCTATAATTGCAATATAACATTTCCAAGCAAAGGTATAATTGCTCTTCATATAAGGAAAAAAGTTGAGTAAAGTGGCAAAGAGGGATCAAAAATTGCTTTAGGTCATAGGTTCTTATCTCATATGTGACATTTGTTTTTTCGGAATCTCCTTGTATAAATTCCTGATTCCGCCACTGCTAGAGACGAACTATACTTGGTGAAAATTCAAACTCATACAGGTAGAGTTCCTTGCTTAAAATAAAATCACTCAGGCAATCAACCAGGCTTCATGCAAATTAATGGGGTGCACTATACATATCAGGAATTCAGGATTCATCAAAATTTTATTATTTTCAAGCGGTGCCAAATTACATATCCCTTATCCTTTACTTTACTTGGGACTCCCTTTAGTGACATTTTTTTTATAGAAACATAAATGTTATGTCATATGTTATACCACAAGTAAAGTAAAGGAAGAGGGACCAACAATATTTTACCCTTCCTTGCCTAAAACAAATATTTTACTCCCTCTTTTCAAGTTTATGTCATCATATTTTATTTTTAGATTGTTCAACAAAGAATAACCCTTTCTAGATATGAAAGTAATTTAACTTAAGCTTCTCATTTTACCTTTAGTGACATTTTCTTATAGAAACATAAACGTTATGTCATATGTTATATCACAAGTTTCAGAAGTCTTGTAACATAACCACACAAATGTAATGACATGTTTAACATCTTGTCAAGTCAAATATGTTCAATGGAAGTTGTATTTGGTACGGACGAGAAAAAATGGTTCCAACTTTCTCATGTTTAGTTGGTCAAAAGATTTTGATATATATTACTTTTAAGAAAACAAGTTCTTCAAAATTCAAGATAATGACATCCCTCACGGAAGTAAGAGAATAAGTGTCACTACATGTTGATTGTCTACTCTCCATCCTCAGCCCCCACTATCCTTACCTCTCGGCCAAACCCCCACCCCACACACACCCCACCTCCCACCCATCTCCTGCCCCTACCCGGGGTGGAACCAGGTAAGGCCGAGGGGTTCATCCAAAGTACCTCTTCGGCAGAAAATTACACTTCTTATATTAATAAAACAACAACATACCCAGTGTAATCCTACAAGGAGGGTTACAATAACAATAAATTACACTTTTTTTACATATTTAAAATTATATTTTATATATATATAGTAGATGTTGAAACCCCTTTGGCTCATATGTTTACTTTTTCATATTTTGAACTCCTAAGTGAAAATTTTGGCTCGACCGCTGCTCCTACCCCACCGGTCACCCCCATAGGCCATAGTGCCTCCACCCCGGCCCCACCTTGCACACTCACCCCACCCCATCCCACCCCCTGCTCGCCCTTCCCATGCCCCACTTCATCCCCCTCCGCCACGACCCACCTTCCCCTCCCTGCCCCACCTCTCACTTATTTTTTCCACGACTCCACCAACCCTGTAGTGTTTGCCTAGATTAAATATAAATATTTTCTATTTAGTTATCAAGTACCAAAAAATAAGTGATTCTCTTCATACCAAACACACCTGGAGAGGGTAATAAAGGTATTTTCACACAAATAACCGAGCAGATTTACTTTTTACTTTTTCTAGCTGATATACATAGATTACACGCAATCATACACATATTATACATTACACATATATTATACATCTATCGGCTATTTTTTAATTCAATCAATTGGGTGGAGGGCTATTTAGGTTAATTCTTCTAACAAATTTGCAGATAAAACCTATTTCTAACGTCATAACTGAGCAATCAAACAAACACCCATTAATAAAAAAGCAGCAGCAGGAGCAGCAACAACACTCACAAATTGATCATGAAACTCTGGGGTCCACCGAAAAACCTCCATGACCGCACCAGCAACAACAACTTTTCCTTTCAACAAAACAGATTGATAATCCTCTTCATCAGTAAAATCAAGAAACACATGTAGAGTATCATAAGACCTAATCTTCACTACCCCTTTATTAAGAGGGAATTTCGCCTTGAAACTAACACGGATTTTAGTCATCTTTGGTTTCGGTACTATGAAGAATTTACCAACCATGGTAAGTTTACATTGGGATACCATGCTATCCCAATCCCAATAGTCCTTTGAAAAGATTACTGCTCACGATTTTGGGTGCCGCCATTTGAGCAAAATCGAGTGTGCACTTTGCTGTTAAAGAGTGGAAGAAAAAGGTACAAGCTTTTATAGAGTACTACTGTCTTGGGAGTGCTGTCATAATGGAGTCATGTTTTTATTTGGGATAATTAAAAAAAAAAAAAATCGCGTTCTTTCAATCGATATCTATTTCCTCCAATTTTGTTGAGTGTATAAGTAAATACATAAATTTCTACAAAGTTGAATAAGTAAATACACGTCTCGTACGTCATATTTTACGTGGTAATTTATATTAAATGCCATGTAGAATATCATGTAGGATGCGTGTCTACTTGTTTAAGTTTATTTACATAAATGTCAGTTAAAATCAAATTAAATGACACTTTATGTATTATGTCTTTCTATTTTAGGGTGTTTTTGAATTTTTGCAGGTGATTTTTAATTTTTGTTTTTTAGTATTTTTAAGTAATGAAAAGGTAGTTGAAATTTTTTTGATATTGGAAAAAAAAACTCGCAAGTCAAAATTTTGTATTTTCTTATCGTAATATAATACAAGATTGGTAGGTTCATAACTTAACGTTCAATCAAATGCATTATTTAGTCGTCTTCTAGCATGAGTTATGAGGGTAGGGAAGAAACAATGCAATTTGTTTTTCCTATTTTCATTAGAGAAGTCATTTTCCTTAATTTCAAAGGAGCTTATTTTCCTTAAAAAAAAAAACAATTTTTTTGAAAATCAAACACGAGAAAATAGGAAAATATTTTCATCCAAACCAAACACACCCTTAATTTCAAAACCATCTAAGAAGAAAATCACTCCATCTCATTAATCATCGATACGAGAGTTCTTCGCTTTCGACACATTTCACCGCCACAATCCCACGAAGGACCGATCATATCACAACACTAGTTAAGCGTCAGCCTGTATATATGATCTTACAACTTTGAAAAAAATTGTGATTTTGGTAAATCATGGATTGAGCATGCATGGTTAGTACTGCCTTTATTTGAATTCAGTAACTTTAACTTGGATCCCATGGCGAAATTAGAATTCAATAAGAGAACTCAAAATATTAAAGCAATTTTGAACTACCTTTATTACTATTAGGGGTGAACAAAATCGAACCGCAAACTAAATCAAACCAAACCGTAAACCAAATCGAACCGCAAAAAAAAATTCGACAAGTGGTTTGGTTTGACTTGATTTGGTGTTGAAAAAAAAACCCGACTATAATTGGTTTGGTTTGGTTTTAGCTAAAAAAAAGTCAAATCGAATCGAACCAACCCGATATTACATATATATACTATTTTTAAAAATATTTTATACATAAAAATATTTATTGTGATATAATTTATAAATATCTCTTAAATTTTTCATAGTTTTTATCATTCAACATATTATTTCAAGTTTAAAGTTAGAATTATAAATGGTCCAATAAGTTTTTATAACCCATAGATATTAGTAACTCAAATAAAGCTCAAATCAATACTAATGCTAATAAAAAATTATTCAATTCAACACTAGGAATGACAATCATGTTAGATATTTATTCTTTAATTTTACATAAATACATAAGCTAATTTTATTTTTTGTTTAATATTTAGTCATGTAGTTAATACTTATTAGAATTATTTTAGTATGACTTGATACTTTTAAATTATGATTATTTTTATAATGGCTTATTAATATGCAATATTTATTCTATGCGATTTCATTATTTTTTTGGTTGAATGTTTTATTAATGTCATCACTCATTTATATATTGTATTTTTTTTTTAAAGAAATACCTTAGATAGTTGTATCTTGCTAGGACTAAAGAAATATTTAAAGCACAAGTTAATTATATATTTATATGAAGACTTTACGAAAAAAACCCGAAATAACCCGAAAAATCCGAGAAAATCGAAAAAAACCGAGGTTGAAAAACCCATTTTTTATTGATTTGGTTTGATTTATAAATTTAATAACCCGACACTAATGATTTGGTTTAGTTTTTAAAAAAACCGAACCAACCCGGTCCATGTACACCCCTAATCACTACAATGAAAACTTCTCTCATGTGAAAGAGTTTCAAAATTGTTACATATATATCAAAAAAAAAAAAAAATTACCCTATTATTCCAATCACTACTTGGACCTTGTGTTTAAGAAATTCACTAAATAAATACAATAATTCATTAATCAAACAAATCTAATGAGTTAGTGGAACTCAACCTCAAACTTATAAAGTTTAAATTCTGAATCCGTCTATATATGATAAGCATTATCGACTCCCGGTGACATTCACATGTTCAAATATCTTGGTGCAAGGAGAATAATGAGATTGTGGAATTCGACCTCACACCTTTAAAGTTTAAATTCTGAATCCGTCTTTTTCAGTGACAAGAGCCACCACGGCGGCCACGGCCGGGAATGTTGGTGCAAGGAGAAGAACGAGGTCGTGGAACTCGACCTCTTGGCAACGATGCCATTAGTAGAATGGCTTCTTTATCTATCAATTCAGCCATATCCAATGGCCTTGCACCTTCTGCTAATAATAATAATAAGGTACTCCTATTTGTTGTTAAAATAATAGAGACGATAAAAAATAATGAAATTAATCTTCTCTTGGAATCCATAATTCTTGTTTATGTTTTTTTGTGATTATGAGATGCCATTGAGATGTATTTATAGGCAAAAGAATTTCTATAAACACATGACGTGTTTCAATGACTAATGACTTACTAGTTACTACTACATTATTATTTTTTAATTCTATATTTGACTTTGGTAAAATTTGTTGCTATTAAGTGTTGACTAGGCAATGTTTCCTTAAATTTGTTACAAATCCAAAGACATGGACACTTGGGCACAAAATAACATTTCTTTAAGAAGGTTAGGTTGAAAAATGTTGTATTAAAGGTAGAGTTAAGTTAATTATATACATTACTATACGAGTAAAGAACTTTTTATACTATGAGCGTTGAATGAATATGTAATTAAATAAATAAAAATGTGTTATCTCTAAGTAGCTTAAATATTTAGACGAGTTAGTCATATAATTCAATATGGTATTAAACCAGACAAAAGGTCATGGAATTCGAGTCTCACCCCGCTATGTGCAGCACCTCGTAATACTAAAAAGAATTTCTACACGTGTTTGGCTCATGAAAAAGAATCAAGCATGCACATAAAGAGGCGTGTTGAAAATATAATTACCTAAATAAAAATATACTTTCCCTAATAGCTTAAACAATTAGATGAATTATATTGGTCATATTACAATAATTAGTAAATATATGTATGATATGATAGTGTACATTGACAATGTATATAATATGATATTTTAAACATAATATTAGCTGCCGACTTTGGCAGTTATATATTGGAACTTTCTTGATCACCATATCCGTGGAAATTAAAGTGAAAAAGATTAGGTTTGGTTTGAATTTAGACCAGCAAAAAATAATTTTAATAAAGAAAAGGTCTCCTTCATGATATAATTTTAATATATGGCTCTAATTCTTTTACAATATATTTAAAAAAGAATGATATCTTTCGTATTTTAAAATTCTTTATAAACATCCTATTTTATACTTTAATATAGAATTATCACGAAATGATTGAGATAACGAGTTACAATAATAATTCTAACTTTTGCTCGCACCCAGTCAAATATAGATAAAAAGATATTTGTTACATAGTATTTGGTGTGGAGCTTTTGACGAATACATATACAGTGGTAGAAAAGAGAGATAATAGAGCAAAGGAGCTATGCTTAGTTTGTCCCGGTTAAAGGACGCTCTCCTTTTGATCTCTCTGGCGCATATATTGAATAGTTGTTTTGAAGCTTATACAATACAATAACTTTTTAGTAATTAGAATTGAGTTAAGGTCTGGTAGAGAGAAGGAAGCAGTTGAGAAGTGAGCATTCAGCCTCTCGTTAGGTCTTCATTGAAGGATTGTCCACCACTTCTAGATTCTCGAGGTTTGTTGTGGTCGTGGCACGTCATGATGGTGTATTATACCACACTCGGTCAATCGTCAATCTCCAACTCAAAGCTTTTCAGAAACTATGGATATGCCTAGTCATTAAACTGTACTACCATAACCCCACTTGACACTTATGAAACAAGATTTGGGAAGAAGAAAAAAAAGGAACCATAGTATGAGACTTCATGAAAGAGAAGGCCAAACTTCTAAAACATCAAATCCCCAAATTGGGGTGATAGGAAAAGCCACATTTTTGAAAGCTAATAAAAATGGAAACCAACAAGGGCAGAATCACTCTTTACAAAATGTTTCTTTGCCAGAGGGGGGTCACAACCTCACTCTACTATCCAAATACCAAATGCTCTCCTCTAGTACATTATTATAACGGAAGACAGCGCCAACTATAGTTTGTCAAAGACCATTAGGAGGCCTATATACTCTATAGCCATTTACACCACAAGACATGATTGAGTAGTCAGGGACGTGATATGGGTAACTGGGATCATTTTCTGCAGTCCTCATTCCAAGAAAAGATGGATCAGAACCCATCATCTGCTGCCACTGGTGTGGTACTAACCCATCAATCTGCCCATTTATAAACCGTGGATTAGGCTGCCGAATCATATCCCTAGCACTATCAAAAGGCCCTTCATAAAAATTATGCTGGATGTCATCATGATAACTTCGCGTTCTCTCAAACCTACAGGAACTTGTCGAAGGACCTAAGTCAGCAGACATCCCAATATCACCAGGGAAAGAGAAATGCCGATTCAGATGGTGTGACCCATTGCTATAGCTTTGAAAGCCTGTGGTGGGCATCGAAGTCCTTCCAATTCCATGCTCATCATCCAGCAAGTCGTTAATGATATCAAGATGTGGAAATTCATCAGCCAGTGCACTCTGGGACTGGCGCCCAGACGTGCAGGCTGGAAACTCGGATGGGATATGATCATGGGTTCTACTTACAGGCTGGAACACATCAAAGTTTTGAAACTCGTTCAGTACAGAAGGATGATCCCGAGACATACTCCTGTTGTTCCTCGGGGATCTCTCCCATTGAAGTCCATTCTGCAGGGTATCATGATTCATCATTCCATATGAAAAACTTGGTCTGATACAACTAGTTTCTATTCTTTCTGAGGCCTGAGGTAAAAATAACGGCCCAGAAATTAGCGAAGGTGGTTGAGGGTATGGCTGCGAACTGTTAACCATTGAACTTGGAGAATAGGGTTGACTAAAACCAGCCACATTTCCAGAAACAGGATTTCCCACAATTGCATTTCGATAGGACTGAGGAACATAACTGTGGGTAGCCGGTGAAGGGTCAGAGCCCAATTGACCTGCTGCACTCACTGAACGGGCCAGTAATGGCGACGTTGTAACCATGGAAACAACAGAGACAGCAGGCCTAGGTTCAGGTACTACAGGGGCACTCGAGGGTCTGGACAGGGAAGGAACTTGTGATTTGGGCTTTTCAGTTGTCGCAGAGGCAGTCACTTGATGAGATTGGAAGTTCTGAGGTGTAATAGATACTGACTGCACTGAAGGCTTCTCCACCACTTGTCGCTCTATACCCTTATGGGGATCACCCTTCAACAACACAGCAGTTTCAGATAAATTAGCGGAAGCAGTTGATTTATGAGTCATCTTAGGACTGTCCAAAGACAATCTTTTAACAGAGATTGGATCACTTGTGGCCGAGACCTTTAGCTCTGACTTCGACTGAATGGCAGACACTGCACCTTTTGAAGGGCTTCTAGGAGGAGATATGACATGTGGTTTCTCCAAGGCAGGTCTCTCTGAATCAGGCTCAGTCAGCTTTCTCTGCTGTGAAACTATTACTTCCTGCATACAAGAAAATGTGGCATGAAAGTTGGAATTCACTGAAAAACAACAAAAGCAGAATCATGGCATCCACAGTAAAGAAATTGCCTCTAAAATCAAAAAATTGAACTTAATTAACAAAAAGAACAAACGAGTAACAATCGAGCATACCAAAAAAAAGAACTTGGCAGTTCATCACTATTTTCAGGAATACATGGTATTTCTTTTTGTTGAGAATTTGACATAAATAGCCGCCCACCAAAATAATAGCCAGCAAATGTATATTTTTGTATAATTAATGTATAGTACACATAAAATATACATGTTGATACAAAATGGTGTATATTTTTTGTATATTTGGCTAGCGAATGTAATTATTTTTGGCCGACCGACAAATGTGTAACTTACCCTTTTTTTCACGAATAGAATAAGAACCGGACACTCAGCTTGCTAGATTATTTAGTTTCTTTAATCCCCTTTTTGTTCACTATATAAACAAACATGAAGGAAATGCTGAAAAGAGAGGGTCAGAGTTAAAACCCCAAAAAAAAAAAAAAGAGATCCATAAATATGCTTTTGAGTGTTACAGCTCGCAATCCTCAGTAAAACTTCTTTTCCTAGGATAATTTAGAGTCGATTCCAGAGGAGTAAGAGATGAATGCATAATGGGAGAAAATGACGAACCTTCTTCACCACTTCCTGCTCGTGTGAATGCGCTATAACCTGAGACACGGATCTAGTTGCCCCACAACTGACAGTTGTATTAGTTAGCTTCCCTGCATCTAGAAGAGCATCTACTGGCTGCCTATGTATTTCACTAGCCCAGTCAGTCGCATTACTGGTTGACTTGCTTCTGTGGTTAACCACTCTAAAAAGTTGAGGCACCAGCAATTAGAAAACCCACATACATCATAAAATATATTTATGGATGCCATTTTTTTTTAAAGAAGGTTACCTGTTAGGTGATTTCTGGTTTTTATGGTTCGAAGAAATCCCCCTGTAAGGCGCATTCATAGCCACTGAAGGAGCTGAATCTGTAGAACACGTTGATGAACTATCATCCATAACAGAAAGACTTCTTCTTGAACTACCATTCTGTGCAGCTGAAAGGCCGTTTAACCCACTGCAGCTAGTTTCTGTGGAAGGATGCATTTCAGAGGTGTCACTATCCCAGTTGCCAGGACTTGCAGCTCTGTCTTCAAAATCCGGGTGGTTTACTTCTGGGACACAATCGACTGAATCAGAAACGTCGGAAACATCTTCCAGCATATCTGGTTTTTTCAGTGCTGCCTCTGGCTCCTCAGTCTCGTAGTCATTTCCATCTACAATACACCCATCTTGTTCAGTCTTCACTTGCTCAATAATACAAGTTTTTTCATCCCTCCCCTTATCCTTTGTTTTGCGATTATTCTTTTTCTGTTTACCCTGAAATACAAGGTAAGAATGATAAAGTGTATCTATAATATTCCGCAAAGCACTTTCTTCAGGAGGCGAAAAGGATAAATATATTCACTAACCCTCGATCGACAGCTGACAAAATCTACAAGTTCGAATCTGTCTCAGAACAGGTTCTTGTTAATTTATCCTTAACCCTCTTTCATTTCGTTTATTTTCTTTTCTTTCTCTTTTCTGCTATTATAATGCAAGATCTCTACACATTCTCATGGAGAATATTTTTTTTCTGCATAAGCAGCTTTTATCAGCCAAGCTCAATGATGATATCTCTAAGAAAACAAAATTTAGGTGGTGCAAGGGAAGAATATGCAATCATTTGATACAGAGTGGAAACTACATTAAAGATGCCAATAATTGAAAGCCATGACATGGTTTTCAAACCAACGATAAACACTTGAGCTGACATAAAGAGCTCCTCGCTTCAGCATTTCCTATAAGGCTATAACCAGAGTGCCCATAAGAAGCATTCCAAGCAAAGGCTAACTAACTTTGCTGATCGTCAACAGAGACTCAAACTTGAATACCTAAAGCATTCCACTGTGCAGGAGAGGTATAAATTTGACACCCCAGCTTTTCTTAGCTGGCAAAGTAATTTTCATCCCATGTGAAGACTTCAGCAGTATGTACCAGGTAACAAAGACAATGTAAAAATATAGGAGTTTTTTTTAACATTGATCTGGTAGCTTAACTTAAACAGATGTCCTGGATAGTATAAATAAAATAAAATTCTGATATCTTAACTGTGTAATCAAATACCATAAATATATGCAAAAGGACGCGTACCTGCTTTTTTTTGGACTTCTTTTCCTTGTCAGACACTTTTTTAGCTTTCTGCTCAGTTTCAGCCAGCCAAGCAGCCTCCTCCTCACGGATGAGCTCCTCTTGCCTCTTTAAAGCAACAGCTTCCTGATATGAAACCTCTATTTTACTACAGAGGATAAATTATGTTTTATCAGTATAATCAAGTCACTATTAACCATCAAAACCTCCAGTATGACAACTAACACAAATTAGAAAAGCTTCGCTGTTCATTACACAAATACTGAGATAAGATATAACATCATCCCACATCAATGCAGAAAATGCAGTTGCAAGTGCATCTGCTTCCGAATTCGAGGTGTGGTGGACCTCTTCTAACTTTAAATGTTGGCAACAGATTAACTCAATGAATCATAGATAGCCATTTCAATAGCAACAACAATGAGATCTCTCTTTTACCTTTTTTTTTTGGTGGGGGGGTGGGCAGAGAGAGAGAGAGATGTCCAACCAGTTATGCATTTGATCACAGCTAATAGCAAATAAGTGATTAAAATGGTTACCTGAAAATATGTGCAAGGACAAATATCTCAATGGTTCGACGACCAAGTTCAGTTAGGCGCCTCTCGTCACGCTCAGTGGAATCTTTGTTAAAGTCCTCTCCGGAAGCACCATCCTAAAACAAAGAACAATAAAATAAGTCAATGGAAAATGGATAAATATTACACTACGAAGAAAAGAACAAGTGCTTGTCTTTCTTTCCCTTCTTTTCCCCAGGAGAGAGGGAATGAGGAGTAGGTGATGCCCAAAAAAAAAAACAGTAAGAGAAGTGACTGACTAAACAAATACTTGGCCATATATATGATGCTTTCAGTTATTGTAGGCATTGAAGTACAATCCAGTTCAAATATCATCCATAACAACTGAAGTTCACTCACAATTATTAGCCTTGTTGCATGACCACTCGATAATTCTTTCTATGACTATCCAAAAGCTCAATCTCATCTTACTCGCATTCAGTAACTTATCCACAAAAGCAGCTTCATAAGAAATGTTTGTCCACAAGCAGGGAATATTACTGAAGCATATTTATCTATTATAAAACCTTTGACAGAAGGGCTAATCTAGATTTTGCTAAAACACAAAAATAAATCCTTGAGCAACAATGACAAGAAACCCTAATCCGAGATCAGAAAAGATAAATAGAAGCTCGCTAACAACAGTTTCAATCGTGAGCACCAATAGTTTCAGCAGTGAAGGAAGACACAATTGCAGTAGGTGATGCAATTGAAGCCATAAATTTTGTAGCATTTCTGAATAGGGCTTCAACCATGGAATTCTGTGACTTACCTTTGTACGGTTCTGGGGACCTTTCTCATCCTTTGGAGGCAGCGGTTCCAAGGCAGCCCTCTCAAGCAATAGCAAGACATCATCCACCAAGACAAAAATGTCTTTGTCCAAACGAACAATAGGAACCAGTTGTTCTTCTGCATCCAAATATTTCCCCTTTCCTTTCTTGCCTTTAGTCTGGCCTTCAATAGCCTTAAGTCCACTGTACAATGAGTCCATCACTAGAGTAGATGTAACCTCTTTTTCAATGAAGAAATGTTTGACCACCACTTTCAAAATTGAATCTGATTTCTCCCGGGACATGCGGCGCCTAGAATTTTGGTCCATTCCCAGCCAAAAAGCACAGAAACTGAATTTCCATGTCAAGTGAGAAGTCAGAATGTGTTAAGGCAAAATGCTAAAAACATCACAAATCCAAAGGCAAACACATATTGCACTGCCTTCATGAGGATTAAGGGGAACAAATGTCATTCAACAACAAAATATTGCCCATATCCATTACCACAACTGAAGTAGCTAACTAAGACACGACAAAACATAGATATTAGAAGCTAGAAAACTATCTAGGATAACAGTCTCTAGACCCAGGTAAACAATTGAGAAAATTTACACCTTACCTCGACCATCTAGCTTTATCCTCTATCAACTTTCCAAGTTTTCCTCGACGCTCTTCCACGAAACGGCGGCATATCTGCTCAACATTGGTCAAATATACTCTAACAAGCTCCCTCCGATATTGACAGTCAAGGCAACGGAAGGGCCGATCAGCTCTCTCCCTACAAACAAAGGACATATTTAGACTAGTCAGGATTGCCATATGAGATCCATCAGGACATCAGCTTAGCATACTCAGTACTATAAAGTACAGATTATTCTAAAGAAAAGAGCACTTTATGCTCGAGGGGGTGGGGGGTGAATTAAAAAGTTAATCTGAAAACTTTAAAGATAGACAATACTTCCAAAGTAATATTGTTTTCATATACTAGACTATCTTGTCTCCTAGGTCTATCTTGGTGCAAGTGGCAATGGGGTTCAAACTCTTTTCTTTTTTTATAAGGGTAACTATTTCATATATCATAAAAAACCATCACCACAAATGATTGAGAGGGGATTTACATTTTGGGGTCCAAGAGGACACTGGAAAGAGCTACGAAAAGTTAAGACTTTACACTTTTCTTATGAATTCTACTAAGTCATCTATATCCCCCATAAGGTCCTGTTTACACCAAAAATAGAAGAAACTAAGGCACAAACTCAGTTATATGCAAAGTAGCAACATTTCTAAATGTCAACAACAACATACCCAGTATATTCCCACACAGTGGGATCTGGGGAGGGTAGAGTGTACGCAGTCCGTACCACTATCTCAGAAGTGAGGTAGAGACATTTCTAAATGTCATCATGTCCATTTTAAGAACCATGTTTAACATGACCCTTGCAGACATACAACAAACAGGTTCCACAAATCATTGATCTCCCAACTTATCCTTTCATGGTTTGACCAACAAATACATATGACATCAGCATGTTCAAAGACTCCTATCCTGCGTCTCATTCTTCCTGAGATATGTAAAACCTAGTAACACCAATGATCTATGCGAGGAAAAGAGAATGAGTTATAAAGTTAACGGGCTATAACCATAAATATTGACACAAGAATGTGTTTTAGTTCCATTTGAAACCCATACATGCTATAAGAGGAGAATATTGAAAACCAAAAATACATTGTGCTGTGTCAAACACTTGATAGAAAATTTATATCAGCATGTCCATGTCAAACATTTATGTTCACATCCATGTTGACATCATTCCTTCTGATACTATTTTTATATGTGAAAACCTATGTTGAACGAAAAGGTTGAGCCAACTAGTCCCTTTAAAGCTTCCAGGCATGAAGTGGAATCACATTAAAAATAACTAATAAATATCAAGCGCTGTAAACCACTTTTAAGAGTTGAAATTGATTTTATAAATAAATACTTGTGTGCTTGGATAAAAGTGTTGAAACTAATAATAAGTAGTTGGTGTGTTTGGTGAAAGAAGTGTTGATAAACACGTCTCTATTAAAATAACCAAAATGCCATTCAAGCGATACTTAAAAGTATTTTATTTGAAAAAAAAGATGAATGAGAGAAAGAAATAAAATGGAGATGGAGAAAACACTAAAAAGCTTGGACAAATCAAAAGTGCTTAGAAGTTGAAAAGCCATAAGTTGGGGACTACTTATGGCTTTTGACTGATTTTGGCTCATGAGCACTTTTGGTGTTTACCAAGCGTGTAATTAGACTAGCAAATGGTGGTGAAAATCATGCTATTAGGCTACAGCTAACCATGCCATAGGTAACGTAAGATACATAACTTGATATAAAATTAGAATATATACAGATTAAAGTGAGAAAAGACCTGATAACTTGAACTTGAGCTTTAATTATGAGGGTATCAGCATCAATAAATCCTTCTAAAACTTTTGAAAGCTCCATAAACTTTTTCCAACCCCAATCATGTTCTTTCTTCCAGAATCGATGTAATGTATCTGCAAGAATTTGCAATTGTGTTAACACGAACACACAAAGATTTCAAGATCCATTGCAAAAGACCAAATGTAATTTACCCACCCGAATACTTGGACTTCTTAGGATCTTTGTTCACCACAGCAATAGTGAATTGAGCAAAATGACTCCAACCTGTTCTTATCAAAAGAAAAGAAAATATCAACATCACAGCTACAACAAGACTTTGAAGATAGTTTGGGGTGAACTACCAACATTATCACACCTGGAAGGAGCTTGTCATGATTAGCCACACACAGAAACAAAGACAGATGATTGCAGACATCGCATCCTTGTGGATAAATCAAAATATACCTGCCGCAAACAGTTTGATCATAACAAGCATTTGTCAGTAATTCTATAATTCCGGAACTGCTAATTGTCATTCAATAAGAGGAATAAACAAGCATACAAGACTACAGTAAACGTCCATTTTGGGTGTAAGAATATCAAACTTGGTACAACCAAACTACAAAACTTAATAGGAAGCAAGATAAACAGTGTCTACAATTACCTCTATATCAATGAAACGGATAATCAAGTGATCAAACTCCAGCAGCCGTCAGCCTATTTTCTAAGAGTATACTAACAGTGTTAGCATTCATGCAATCTCTCTCTAAAGAAAAGGTAACAAAAGGGTGCAGGGACGAGGCTCCTATACTTTTCTAAGGTAAGTATCCACCAGGAAGTAAAAATAGATTAAATTCCTTATGTTCATCAATTTCAAATAGGATTGTAAAGATGACTGGACAAGGTGCATGCCCTCTGCTTTTACTTCCTAACAAAAGCACCGCAAAACCCTTTCCTCTTCTCTTTTGTTACATCCTGCACCTGGCCTATTATCAATCCCAAACTTAAAATTGGTCCGAACCGAAAACAAAGTACACACATATAAACAACTTACTCTGCAATTTTCTATTAAATGGACTAGTTGTGTGCTCATCTGATTTTACTTCCAAACCAAGCACTAGGAATAACCCTTTCCTTTTCTCTTTCTTTTATCCTGGCTCCTCTTCTAAACCACGTAACATGATCCAAACCAATGAAAAGTACGTGCATAAATAACTTACTCGACAAACTTCTTAGTTCCTAACTCTACCGGTGGAAAAATAGAAAAGTCCAATTCTTCCTACTACAATTAACTTTATCCAGGTAGGAATCCATAGACAGAGAAAGCATTAGCATAGTTTTTGAAAAAAAAAATTGAGAAAGATAGTTATTGAAATTGATATGCACTGGACATACAGAATTTTGCTCATTGAACAATACATAGCTCGTTCTACAAGTAGTTAAAAAGACGAGAATACATAAATTCTTTCCAGTCAAATTTAAAAGGATGAGAACACATATAACATATAAGGACCACTGAACAAGTATGTGTCAAGAAAATAGTTCTTCCCAAAGATCATACCATTTGTAGCCTCCAACCTCAAATGCATTACTCCGAAGTTCTCTCTTGTTAATTTGTGAAAACTTATCAATCTTCCAGGTATATTTCCCATAAAGCTCAGAAGGTTTAGGTCCTAAGAACAATAAAAGAGGATAACTGAATAAATAAGCACATAAAAGGATACAAAAGGACAGAGATGGCGAAGTGTAAGACATGTTACCATTCTCAACAAAAAAAGAGTGGTGAAGTGTAAGGAACAAACTTCTGAATAGATACTAGTAGTAATCTCACAGCCTAGAGGCACATGCAACTCAGAGTCCAGTTATGGCATTTAAAAACCAAATGCATTATGGAAAGCAGACTGATAAACAGTTATAGATGGTTACTGCTGCTTCTTTTTTATCAACAGTACAGCATCAGCGCCCACCCCTAAATGAAAAAAGCAAATATAAATCGGAGTCAAGGAGCTTTACTAGAAAACTACTCTTCGATGATAGTGTAATTAGATTCCACTGCAGAGAAGAATTTACTTCTGGTAGAATCTACTTCACATTATCGCTTAGGTCTGAGATAGCAGTAGCAGTAAACCTCCTAGAATTTATGTTGAGCATTGGAACCTCCTAGAATTTATACATTGAGACACTAGTCTTGTTCACTTTACACTTACAAACTAGAAAAGGACATCAAGAGGAGGTTGGGATGCATTATCAGCAGCTTTGGTGACAATATAAGAGCATACAGATGTAGAGGAGGTAAGGATAGAGAATCATGGAACTGATTAAGGAGAAAGAAACATGTGTGGGGTTTGGTCTACTATCAATTAGCCAGGAAATATTGGCCAGGAGATGGTTATATTGAAAACCAACAGTATATCCTAAGGCAACCAGCAAGTAGTAGGCAGTTTTAGACAAGGTTTGAATAAGATAGTCAAGTCGGTCCCAAATAGCTATTCTTGTTGAAGAAACATGAACCCGAAGAACACACTTTGAGATGAGGACTGGGTATAAATTATAAAAGCCTGCCTGTAGCATATTTCGAAACAATATAGACATCAATCAACAAGCTAATTTCTTCCTATATTGATTTAAAAACAAAAGGAGCACCACCACAATCCTGTAATAAGATTTAAAAAGCTCCTACCAATAAAGGATTTTTTAAACCAAAAATCAATCAAGTTTCCATCAAACAACAGATTACTGAACACCCTGTCAAACTTAGAACCGAATAAATAATTCACATAACCAGGAAATCCCCAGAACGACCACCAATGACAAGTAGAGTTTTTGAAACAGAGAAAGCACTGAGATAGTGCTGTCAATTACATAATCTTGGATCCCTGAATACAAAAAAAAAAAAAAAAAAAAAGAGGATCCCCTATGTAAAATTCCTATCCCAGTAGAGCAACTGATGTAGTCTAGCATACAAACCAAGAGAAAGTCCGCGCATCAATGACAGGTATAGTTCATTTTTTTTTTTGATGAAGTGAGAAGCTTAATTGATATTGGTTCATCTTCAAAGTAAGCAGTTTAGTAAATCTGAACAAGACATTAAACTAATCACACCACTATCAACAAGACTCAAACTCAAACTCAATAATATTCAGAACTCTGACACCAAAGAAGAAAGGAGATGTCAATCCAAAAATAAGTATGCAATGATTCCGCTATGTCAATCCAAAAATAAGTATGCAATGATTCCGCTCAATTTTTTGCATAAAAGAATAGTGGTAGCAGATAAGTCTGTAATGAAAGAACTGCAAGCAACTACCAATCTATCACATGAATGGTCCCAACTTCCCTCAACCAATTATTATGGAAAGAAAACATTGGAACTGGCAAGCAACATCTTTCAAGAATCAAAAGAAGACTTCAAAAGTATGAAAAGAGAAACATAGAAAATGGCAAGCAGCATACCAGCATCTTCATCGTCATCACTATCCCAGTAAGGAGGCGATGTTGACGGAGTTCCATTCTCCACCTGCTCCGAAGACCTCCATTCAGCCAACGCTTCACTAGATTGGCATCTCTGCTGGCCATTTGACAGTCCCTCCAAAGACCTCGTGCTACCTGCTTCCTCAGATGCACTTGAAGCCATTCTCACCCCACAACTCCCACCAAACTACTAAAAGCTTCGCCTTGTCCATTCAAAAATGATTAAACCACATCAAATATAGAAACAAAGAGGTAAAAGCAATGCAAAAGGCTGAACCTGCACATCTAAAAGTTCTAACTATATCCTTGAATTGTATATTCCAGGTTATCCATATGGAAAGATAATAATAAAAAGAAACAACAAAAGATTTTTTCTTTCATAGAAAGCAATGCAACATGCTGAACACTGCCATTATCTAAAACTTCTAGGCCTAACATACAGTACAGGAAAAATCTTAAACATTGGCAAAAAATTCCAACAATACAAATATGTACATATTCCAAATAATAACAAATTATCCTGGAACACATTAGGATAACTCCCAATAAACCCTAATTGAAACCCAACTTCCCCAAAACACAAAAATAGAATTATACTCCTAATTTCAAGAATCAATTACTAATTTACCAAAACCCAATTTGGACAAAAACCCATAAAGGCAAGTACAAATACCAACACCCCAGATATCAAAAAACACGAATTGCAAAAACACCAACATCAAAAAAGAGAAAAATAAACCCTAAAACACAAGAAAAAAAAAACAAAGGGGAGCTAAATTAGGGGGGGGGGAATTAGGAAAATAGTATAACTAAATTTTTAATAAAATGAAAATCAGAAGAGTAGATCGAATAAAAGAAGCAAACCTGAAGCTTTGTCAATGGTGAATATGGAAGCTGTGTAGAGAAAAAAAATTTAGAAAATTAGAGAGAGATTTGAGAGGTGGAAGAAGCCGGTAGAACAGAGGCGAAAATAAAAATATATATATGTAATTTTATATATATCCTTATTTTTAATTCTCTTATAAATAATAATAATAATTCACATAATTAGTGTCATTGTGTATCTCTATCTTTCTTGTACTATAAAAATAAATAAATAAATATCTCTTTCTTTAATATATTTAATTTTTCATTTCCTTTTTTGTTATATTCAAGATTTTCTAGGGTTTTTCCTTTTATAGTAATTTCATCTTTTTCTCTTTTTTTGTCAATAGTAATTTTTAGGGTTTTTCTTTTTACAACCCGAAGATGTGGAATAGAGCAGCCCTTACTAAGCTATGCTGGGATTTGACAAGAAAGGAAGATAGGTTATGGATCAAATGGGTCCATACTTATTACATAAAGGACCAGCGGATGGAGCAGATGAGCATTCCCCAAAAAGCTAGTTTGATGGTGAAGAAAATCATTGGGAATAAGGATCATTTGGTCGGGATCTGCACTGATGTTCAACCAAAGAAAGGAGTGATCAGGCACCTATATTCACAGTTCATTGGACAATATCCTAAGGTACCTTGGAGGTGCATTATGTTTCACAACTCAGCCAGACTCAAGACTGTATTTACAATGTGGCTATAGGTTCAAAACAGGTTCCTTACTGCAGATAGACTACTCAAATGGAATATGCAAATTGAACCTTCTTGTCAGTTGTGTCATAATGGGGATGATACCAGAGATCATATTTTCTTTGCATGTATGTATGTCAGGCAGGTTTGGAGGAGGTTAATGCAATGGTTGTAACTACACTGGCCAACTCCTGACACATGAATGCAACAATATCAGAATGTTTTGCGGGAAAGCAAAGGGAAGATCACCAAATAAGCTTAATTGATCAAAATGCTCTATGCTGAATTTACCTTTGCAATCTGGAGGGAAAGGAACAACAGAATCTTTGAAGGCAAAGAGAAGTCTAGTGATTTAACAACCAAGGAAATTACTTGCATTTGCACAATGAGAGCTCAGCCTGAACTCAAGATCCTACTAATGCAATGCAAATTCTATGGTAGATGGGAGTAGAGGTAGATAGAGAGAGGCACGCTACTTTCTTCGTGGCAAATTTTGTTTCAGAGACATAGGGTTAATTCTAGATTTAGTAAACTAAGGTAGTTTACTGCTTTGTAATGATTACTTGGTAATTAATAAAATTGCTAGTTATCAAAAAAAATAAAAATCATTCCCTTTATAATATGTATGTTTCTTTTTTTTTCCTTGATATTTCTAGGCTTTGTCCATTTATAATTACTATTATTACACTTTTCTTGATTGAAAAGATATTTATATTAATTTAGAACTTGGAGTAGATGTTTATATTAGTTTAAACTTGGCGTACAGTGAAATCGTAAGTATTAAAATACATATTCTTATCATCAGATATGGTGTTGTTAGCATTATAAAAGGAAAATGTTATTACTATTTGTTGTTATACTGTTACAAAAAAGATAGAGTGTCACTGTAACTATGCTTAGAGCTTTGGAGATTTTCTCGTGGTTCTCTCGAATCCATCTGTAGGAGATAGATAATAAAAAAAAAAGTTGGTGCAGCATAATGATATTGTTTTCGTATAAGATTTTTGTCAAAATGAGTTAGTCGATCCGCAATAATATTTTTCTCTATGTACATATGGTTATTGACTGGATTATGCAACTGACGAAAAATTACCTACAATCATCAAAGATAAGAAAAACTTGTATTAATGGAGTCGTTGAGATGCACAATTATCTCATGACTATCATTATACTTGTTGCTTTCTTGATGATATATTTAGAGTGTTTTGTTCTTATATAATAAATTTTACATTCTTAAAATTTTAGAATTTTCGTTCGCCATTAAGTTAGTTTGAAGAGGAGATATTGTTATTAGGAAGATGATAATTAAGGCCCTTCCCCATTCTCTCTATTCCAAAATGGTCCAAATGTTATCATATGTAGCAACATCCCCTTTTTTTTTTATCAAAAAGGAAAAAAATATTATGTTAATATCTTTAATTCTGTTATACAATCATATAGTACTATATAACAAAATTACAGAGATATGATAGCATTTACTATGCATACAAATAAGTTGGTATAGTCAATCATCCGTAAGTTAGTAATACAATTTTTTTTAGTCTATTAAATATAGTTTCAAAAATGTTTGTCCATAGATTATTTCCTTTCGCCCTTAAGGAGGAAGCCACGACATGGCTTGAAGAGCTCCTGGAGGGCTCTATCATAAAGTTAACATAGAACCAAACGACCAAGATCAAGATCTTCAAGTGGAAAACAAGGCCAGGATGGGAAATTTTTTAGAAACCTAGTTATCTTGGCAAATCTGACTAGGAATCAATTATTTAAAAATGAGATAGAAAGATGAGAATTAAACTATCACTAATAACTAGTGATGATGATGGTTGACAAAAATGGTTGATAATAGTGGTTGATGATGGGGACGATTAATAGTTGTGGTGGATTATAGTGATAACTAATGGTGGTGATGATTGACCACCATAGTTGGCGATATGTAATGGTGAGTGATGGTGGTGATTGTCGGTAGTGAAGGATGGTTGTTGCAGTATTGGTAGTTGTTGGTGATGATTGTAAATGGTGGCTAATGGTGGTGACGAGTGATTATGGTGAGTGTGGTGGTTGTGAATAGAAGTGGTTGATGACAGTGGGCGATGGCAGTTGATAATTGTGGAAGTAAAGTATTGGTGAAATACCATATTTGCATTAATCATTCAAATCTATTTAAGGCCTATTAAGTGATTGAAAAAAACAACGCACTTATATCAAGATTTAAATGATTAAGATTTAGATCTAAAGACAATTCACTTAATGATTGAGATCTAAACGATTAGTTGATTATGAATTATAATCCCCTGCTCACTCTCAAACATCATTGATGTTGTGCGGTTCTTATTATCAATATTTGTATATACGGCTATGATTGTTTACAATTTACATACAATATTGCATAATCAGTGTTTGATATAGCTGCTTGTTTTGGTAAAGATATCATGGATCAGAAGTATCAATTACCTTTCAAGGCAGGGCAAACAGCTGAAGCAAGGTCTTTCGAGGTTGGATTTCGTGGAGCGTGGTTTCGGTGCAAGGTACAAAAATAGGTTAGGAGTGTCGGTCTTGCAAATTATATTATTTGGATGCTAAGGATATTGAACGACTTCATTTTGAATTTTGAAAAATATTTATTAGTAATATCTAGTTATTTTTGAACAAATTCATGGTCACTTTGATGTAGTTTTCTTGCTCTTTTATGTACAAAATGAGTTAGATGTGTAGCATGAGCTTCAGTCACGGAAATTATAGTATTTGAGTGCCCAAGCATATTGGATGGGCTCATTTTACACGTAGAGAAATATGTATTTGTTAGTATCTAGTTATTTTGAACAAATTTATGGTCACTTTGTTGTAGTTTTTGTATTATCTTGCTTCCTTTTGGCAAATCAATTTGCCACAAGACTATATTTGTTTCTTGCCAACTTTAAGCTTAAAACTCACATGGTTCTCTAATAATGTTCATAACTTAGACTACTCTTTTAGTAAGTGGACATATTCTGTTTGAATTGTTACAAAAGTTAATATGCTATCCTCAGTACTTGAATAGAAGAGCAGTGAGTGTTCTTAAACGTGCACTGAAGTGCTCATCCCTACCCTAAAGTAGAAGTGTTTTTAAAGTTGTCCACTTGTCATATTTTGCTTTATTGAGAGCTTACTTTTAATGCTTTTTAGGCCTCATTTATTTTCATTAAGATTAAGACATCTGAATCTGAATGCACATCTAAATGATTAAGATGATGTCTCTAGATCTGAATATTGAATAATTAAGATTGTTTATTTTTCAACATCTGAATGTGCATAATTTATTTGTTTGTAAATATAATAAAAATACAATTCAAATAAAAAATTCATTATATATCAGAAAAATATTTAATTTAATAAAATAAAATTATTATTTGATTAAAAAAATAAAATATTTATATTTGCTAGTGATAATAGAGATGGTTTGTAATGGTGGTGGTGGTAATGGTTGGTATTAGTGGCTAGTAATGTTGGCGGTATAATTGTGATGGTAGAGGTGGTTAGTGTTGTAGTGACTATCATGATGGTGACGATTGGTAGTATTGGTGGTGGTTTTGTAATGGTGAAGTTGGTTAATGATAATAGTTGGTTGTGTTGATGGTGGTGACTGAAGAATGTGTGGTAGCTGGCGGCGGTTTTAGTTGTGATGGTGGAGGTGGTTGGTAGTAAGGATTGACCGTACTGGTGGTAGTGGTTGATAGTGGTAGAGGTGACGCCGACGGCGACAACGGTGGTGTTGGTGGTGGCCGTAAGAATGTGTGGTGGTTAACACGGTGTGGTGGCGGCGATGCTAGTTGTGATGGTGAAGCTGGTTAGTAGTAGGGATTGACTGCAGTGGTGGTAGTAGTTGATAGTGGTGGTGGAGGTGGCGGTGATGGTGGCAGCAATGAATATAATTATGATAGAGGTAGTAAGTGTGTTAGTGGCTAATAGTAGTAGTTGGCGGCGGCGGTGGTTAGTGATGGTGGTTGACGATGGTTCCAGCAAATACCCAAAATTTGCAACTATTAATCAGCAATTACACATTCTTTTCCATCCTGGCTAAGTGAAATATTAGCAAAACAACGGATTCACTCACTACAATTTCATTTCTTCGCGTCTTTGTAGGGCTTATAGATGTTTTTGAAAGTAGACCCTGTGAGGACTCAAACTTCTCAACTTTTTTAATTCTCCTTTGATCTCTCATTCTAAATCTGCTAATTTTTGCACTTTAATCTAAACAGGGATGTTCAGAGTGTGGCTACCTGCATTATTCACGAGTAAGCTCCTAGATATCCCCTTTAGCAAGTTGTATGTTATTTGGCTGGACACAGATTAGCATTCCGTTGATCTTAATTTTTGTGCAAATAATCATGTGTTTAAATGGCCTCTCAGGCATATCTATGCATCTAACACAGGTGAGCACAACACAAAAATTCAAAAACAGAACAATTTGAAATATAATAGTATTGTTAGTAAAGCTGTTAATAGCAATCTGAATTTGTGAAAACTAATTTCTTCGAATCCTAGATACTTCAAAATAGTGTTAAGTTTACAAAGTTGTTAATAGCAATAATTGTGAAAAGACTTATCTTCAAAGCTGAAAAACAATTAGTATTAACCTGATTGATTACACCGACTTTCCTCTAATTTGACATAGTTTATACAACTAAAGTTTAAATTTTTTGCATATATATACAATCATAATTTCTGAGAACAATAAAATAGTTCGCATAAGAAAAAGACCTTTCTATTTCCTTATCATCTCTATGTTTTGTCGGCTTAAGAGAAAGTTACTTTGTATGACTTATCAAACGTGTAGTGTATTCGGGAGCAAAATTTGTGATCCGCCTTCCGTGCATAATTGCTTTTCTCGTGTTCAAATTCAAAAGGAGGCATTTGTCGATGTATGATACGATTGAAGGTTTTTTGCAAACACAAAACAATTTCATGCCAATCAGATATAATTACTCCCACATTAAGAGAATGACCAAAGGGTTCAAAGAGAAATTAGGTAAGGGAGGTTACGGCAGTGTATACAAAGGAAAGCTTCGAAGTGGAAGGGATGTAGCAGTGAAGATGTTGAGCAAGCCTAAAGCTGGTGCTCAAGATTTCATGAATGAAGTAGCTACCATTGGAAGGATTCATCATGTCAACGTGGTCGGGCTCGTGGGGATTGTGTTGAGAGAACAAAGCATGCTCTTGTATACGACTTCATGCCCAATGGATCACTCGACACGTACATCAGCACCAGTCAAGAAGAATGTCCTCTGTTAAGTTGGCAGAGGAAGTATGACATAATTCTTGGGGTGGCTCGAGGAATGGAGTATTTGCATCGAGGCTGTGATGTATGAATTTGCATTTTGACATCAAGCCACACAACATTCTTTTGGATGAGAATTTCATTCCAAAGATTTCTGACTTTTGCTAAATTATATCCAACAGATAACAACATTGTGACTCTCTCAGCTGCTCGTGGAACGATTGGATATGTTGCTCCAGAGTTGATCAGTAGAAGCATTGGAGCGATCTCTTACAAAGTTGATGTTTACAGCTTTGGAATGCTACTAATGGAAATGCTTGACTTGAAGAGAAATGTAGTTGCAAATGAAGAAACCTCTAGCCAATATTTTCCTTATTGGATTTATGATAAGTTCGACAAGGGGGAGGACATTGTAGTGGATGAAGAAGCAAATGATGATGAAAAGAAGATGGCTAGAAAGCTGAGTTTAGTTGCACTATGGTGCATACAAACAAATCCGGTACAACGCCCTTCAATGAGTAAAGTAGTAGAAATGCTTGAAGGTGAAGTTGAAGTGCTAGAAGTACCTCCTCAGCCTCTTCAACATCAACCAGTTGTTCCGATTTTTCATCAGATGGGAAGTTCCATAACGCTTTCGTCTGATTCAATGGCTTTATTAGAAAATTAGACATATGTTATGATTGATGTAATGTTTATGCGAAATAACAAATATGGCCTACCCAACAATGTTTGGGACTGAGGTGTTGTTGTTATGATAGTTGTAGTGAATGACTATCCACATTTATGTATATTTCACTTTGGGAACATCCAATAAAAAGGGAAAACATTTAAATTTGTCTTGAACTTCATGAAATATACATATGTAGAAGACAAACTAATCCTCATATTTGTAGACAAACTTTTATTTTGTTTATATTTTGTGCACTAATTGCTATATATCAGTCTTAAACATCCAAAAAGTAATAATTCCTGCATTGCTAATCTATGCATAACTTGTTTCTAAACCAAATGACCCGTTTAGTGTTTTAAAGGTGGATTTACGTTTAAACCAGTATATTAATTTTGACATAAATATATTCTGAACTATGCTTACCATTCCTCTGTAAAGCTGTCTCTTCAATCTCCTTCAGCTACCTGGTGGCGCTGGTAAAAGCATTGTATTGCGCATAATGGGCAATAAACATTTACCTCCACTCGATCTCCTACACCGAACCAGTAGATGCATGGCATGTTTTACCAAGCAAGAAGCATTGAAGCATGCAAGTAGGCTTCTTTCACTTAAGTATGGTTAATAAATGTACATTTTGCACCTCATTAATAACCCTCATTTTGATGATATTGTTTGGTGTAGTTAAGATTGCAGCTCATTTTGACGCTTTAATTGCAGGACATGCTATTGGTGACAGGCAACAACTGGATCTATTCGTTTGTCTGGTAAACCACCAAATGAAAATAGAGACTTCAAAGCTACAGAGTTTGTAGATTCAAAAGATATTGCAAAATAAAACCGCATCTTCCTCTACTCATAGCTCTGCAAAATCCTTAGACGGTAAAAGGGGCTATGAATCAAAAGAAGCTGCAAACACATCAAAGGAAAGTAATTGGTCTGGTAGTGACTCCAGTGCACCTATTAGAGATGATGCATCAAAATGTGTTGGCCGCCTACTGATATGGACCTAAACTATTTTCATTGTCCTCTGAACAAGTTTAAAAGCCGTGGTAAAATTCGATTCAATTCATTGGAGTCTAACACAATGGAGGCAACAATTTTGGATTTGGAGGAACTTGCAAACAAAATCAGTTGGCGCAACTTCAGCTGCTGTCCGAATTCAAATCCACTTTGATCGTGCTTGTGGGATTACAGAATATGTTGTTGTACCAAAGCTGTATAAACTGTACAAGAAAGATGTCTTTTCTTTTTGTTTTTTAATGCTATGTTGGGATATCTGCCCCCCCCCCCCCCCTTGCATTGTCTGAGTTAGTTGAAACTTGAAAATTTTCCTATTTTCTGCTATCAATGCAATAATATTAATGATAGTTTTATGGAGAGATCACGATTCATGTGCCCATATTTTGCAAGTACAAATTAGCCCCTGCTCCAAATGGCTCCTGAACAAAGATAACTGCTCAATTGAAGAATTTTCTTTTTATATTTAAGGAATCAAGAGAGTTTTTTTTTCGTATTACACCTTTATTATTAAACTAGTTAAATGTACATCTTTGCATGTGTACATTGCGTTAGTTAATAATAAATGTATATAAAAAGTACAAATTATAGTATGTGTATTATATTATTAAGTACAAAATTTTAAATAAGCTACTAATACACTATTAAATCTACATGTTAATAGTAGCAAAAGGTAAACATCAAACAATTTTTAAACAATCTATAAGATGAGAAAATAGAGCATATTGCCATTAGTACCTTATTATTATAGAGTTTAAAGTTTTGTGTATTGTCAATATATTAAATTAAATAAGATTGATTAAGCACTAATGGATAAGTGAATAGAATGACTCTTCATTGTTTAACTGTTATAACTCTTCAGTGTGTGCATGACCCTTCAATTTTCATTGCAATCAATAACGTAATAGTGAAATGATTCAACATTGGACTTAATACCTTTTCACTTTTAGTATTTAGTATAATGATAGGATTATTATATGATATTTAATTAATTAAATATTTTTAAATATTTTTATTTAGTGTAAGGGTAAAATGGTAATCTAACTTTGCAATTTAGAGCTTTCCATTTTTAGTATAAAATATGATATGATATGATATGATATGATATGATGCTATGAAAATTAGATTTTCATTTAGTGGAGGGGCAAAATGGTGATCCAACTTTTAAAAAAATAGTGATGCAATTTTAATGATATAGGAGCTTCTCATTTTTAGTATAATATGATAAATGCAACCTCATCAACAAATTATATTTCTAACTTAAGATTATAGCTATCTTAGTTTATAGATATAATCAACAAATGAGTTCCAGTAGCAAAAAGTAAAAATTAAACCGTCAAATTTTTTCAAATTATCTATAAGAGGAGAAAAAAGAGCATATTTTCGTTAGTATATATTACCCCCTCCATCCCAATTTATATGTACAGTTTGAACTTAAAGAATCAAACTTGTTCATTTTGACTGTGAATTCAATAAACATAGAATTTTAAAGATTTTTGAAGAATAATTTACATATTTAGAAATTACCTAAAAAATATTATAAGTCACAAGAGTTAACAATTTAAAATATTTAAAGGACATATGAATATCACGATCAAGGATTTTCTTGTTTGACTCTCAAAAAGCAAAAAATGTCACACAAATTGAAAAAAACAAAGTAGCATAGAATACAAACACACACAAGTAGACATCCAATGATCTTTCACATATAGTATAACTAAATATTCAACTACAATTTCTCAAGCCAATTTTAAAAAATGTTCAACCATATATACACATAGTGTGTGTATAAAAGACTTATTTCAAGTACATCCACACACTAACCTTCAATTAATATACAATTCTCAAACCTGTTTGTAAAAAAGAAAATTAGAAAAGACAATAAATACAAAAATAATGTATAAACTAACAACCAATGTATAGATGTACATTGTAACACCCATATGTAACATAATAGGTACCTATTCATTATTCACAACATACATACTTTCATCAACAAAAGATATCCATCAGGGAAAAAAAAGACCAATAACCAAATCAATAGATTCACTATAATAAAAGTGTTATATAGCATTACCTTAAAAAATTAGCGCAATATATTATTTATTTAGATTACAATTACGCATAGAAATCAACCGGATAGAAAACCAAACAGTTGCATTGTTGATGAAGTCTATGAAGCATTCTCTAGTTCTGCTGGTAGACATAGTTCTGTATCTTTGACAAGAGAAATTGTAACAATTCTCATAATAATTTTTAGATTTTTGTACATTTTGCCCCTCCCCGTAGCTTGGTTTTGGTGATTAAGGTTGGTATAAGTGGGTGACACGATTCCCGAGGTGTTTGAACGAGAGTTATGCAAAAATTTTATTTTGAAAGAGTTGGAAGTTGTTATGGTAGACTTAAGTCAACATTTGATAAAAACAAGCTCGAATCAGAATTTTGACAGTTCCATCAGCTTTGGAAGGTGATTATTAGGCTAGTTGGACTTTTGGTTTGAGTCTTGAGACTTTTGGATGAGTATTAAGTTATTGGATGGATTTTGGAAGTTTCACAATGAAAGTGTTGAATTCGGTCAATATTTGGTCAAGGTGACCTCAATTCAGTGAGTTGTGTTGAATTCGGTCAATATTTGGTCAAGGTGACCTCAATTCAGTGATTTAATGGTTCCATTGAGTTTGAAACATTATTTTTAGTCTAGTAGCATATTTGATTTGTGTTCATGAGATTCTGAACAAATCTCGAGGGTCTATTCAGAGATTTTTGGGTGTTGGCTGAATTGCTAGTTTTCAGTTTCCTAGTACAGGCCCATTACCTTTCACGTTCACGATGGCTATATATATCGCATTTTCAAAGGGAAGCAGTCTTGTTCATCGCGTTCGTGTGGGGGATGCCACATTTGCGATGAGCAATCAAGGATCGAGTTAGGTGGGATGCATCGCATTTGAACCCATTTTTTGATGAAATTTTGTATCTGGACTCTTTAAGTTATGGGTAATCTGATTTTCCAATAAAATTCTAATTTTTTTTCTTTAGAGCTCGGGGTTGATTTTTTTGGGTTGATGTTTTTGACCCAGGATAACTTATTGCAATATGGGCGTCTATAGGTTTATATACTTATGTAGATTATATATTTGATCATATTGGGCGCGTCCGAAGGCTCTAAAGATTAAGGAAGGGTAAATTTATTTCTTGGCTTACTGGGGCATCATTTAAGATAAGTTGAGGCTTTCTTTGTCTCTTTCAAAGTGTTTATGTGCTACTTGATAGAATAAGGGAGTAAAGAGAAAAAAAAGAGGTCTTAAATAGGTAAGAATGTCGAGCATCTATGCAGGTACCGATGTTATGTGAAGAGTTTAAATAATTGAATTACGTGTTTGAACCGATTCTTGAAAGATGACTTATGTGATATGATTTGTAAAAAGGTAGAAAATTGGTTGTTTCATCAAACTAAGACTTCTATGTATGATGAAAGCATGTTAAAGTGATTTGATTAATTATATTCAATGTTATGACTTGCTGGGAGCATGATAAAGAAATTTTGCATACTCTATGAATGTTTCATTGTTTGAGGCAGATTTATACCTAATCTTGACTTGTATCTCAAAAATTTGTGACATTCCCCTGATTTTTATATTAGTTCATTGGCATATCATCTGTTGAATCATATGGCTTTCTCCGATGGCCTACGAGCATGATTCGAAGAAGGTATATAGACCTCGCGAGTTTCTCATGGATCCTAGCTATGCAGAGTAGCGTGTATATGCACAATATATGCATGATATTCATTCATTCATTCATTATTTCTCATATGGTTGATAGTTGAGACTTACTTGATTGATACGTGGTTAAATACTGTGAGATTGATTTGATTGCTATATGCTATTACTTGAGTTGTTGATTTTCATGATTATTGAACTGTTTCTGGATCTCTACTAGTTTGGGTCTTATAGATATGTACCAAAGTATGAGTTTAAGCAGTGTAGTGTCGGCCCTAGCATCATTTGGTGTTAGGGTCAGTCGACGATGCTGCTGAGTACATGTGAATTAGAACTCACGCTTGTTATTTTTGCACCTTGTCATGCAGGTTCAAAACCAAGCACATCTGATCGTTGCCAGCTCGCTGATCAGACCGGACTCTTCGAGATCTTGAGGTAGCTGCTTGAATGATCCGCAGTACTATTGAATTGTCATATATGTTTTTCAGTTTTTTCGTACTTCCTTTTTGATATTTTCTTATTCAGAGCTATATTCAAATATTAGAAAACTTGTACTAGTGACTTTAAGGTTTTAGTTGTTGTTGTTGTTCCATTTCGTACTTGAGATTTTTATGGAATTCTTTTTTTATTGACTTGTTCAATTTATTTATTAATTTTTCATCATTTATCGTATTTTGAGTTGCATTTGGATTAGCTTACCTATCGGTGGATAAGATAATTACTATCATGAACTTCAGATTTGGGGTCATGACAGAAATGACAGAAAACTGTGTATGAAGTATTAGTTTTTTTCTTTTAATTCTCATAATACCTCTTATCAAATATTTTCTTCTTACCATATATTTTAGTAGTCCTTAATATTTCAGAGCTCTTCCTGTATATTTTAGGAGTAAATGATAATTTTGTCTATTATAGAGTCTTTTAATAAAGGGTAAAAAGTTCAATCAATATTTCTAAGAATCTTCAATGTTTTGAAGTAATATAAACAACTGCAAAAGTAGTAGTAGTAATAGTAGTCAAATTTAAAGTTCTAAAATATCATTAATAAGATAAATTTAATAAAATACACTTCTAGTAAAGGCTTTCTTAAAAGATTATGTCATATCAATATGGGCCAAATAATATGAAACAGAAGAAGTAGATCGGTTGGGCTTGGGCCTTTATGGATAATATGTGAAATATAACTTTTTATTTAGGGTTTTTTCTCAATGGTCAACCTTTTGGAGACCTATATTAGATTCAATTCTTTAATTATTTTAATAAGTACAACTAGGTCCCTCCTCTAAACCCATATAAGACTCCTCTCTATATATTTTAGATTATTACTGGAGACATATATATGAGAGTGTGAGGTTGCTGTTTCATTGACGTTGTTTTAACGATAATAGTAATAGCGAGAAAGACCTAGTCCATTCTTCAACCCATTATGGCTCAAACAGGTACATCATTTGATCCTACTAATCTTTATATATTTTTTGCCCATGTTTGATCTTGAATTTGTCATGTTAAATTTCTAATATGTGGTATCAGAGCCTAAAAAATATGGTTTAGGATCAAACTTTCATGACTAGTAGAGATTAAAGTTTTCTTAATCTCGAATATTGTTGTTGTAATTTCATGTCAATTTTTTTTGCAAATTTGAACTGGAATCTTAGGGCTTTTGTTCCTCTTGTTGTGATCTTTGATTTGATATGTGGCTCATCTTCTAACTCGATATACTGAGGGAGTAATTGTGTTTTCAAGATTTAGGGTTTATATAAACAAACACATTAAAAAATTTCCTTAAATCTTGATTTGTTAGTGGAATCCATGAAAATCATGTTATGAATTTTATTTACGGTGTAGTTGATATCTAAAATATCAATTCTATTGCAAAAAATTGCTCAACGAGCAGTTCAATTTCAGATTTTTCCAAAAAAAAGCTTCTAGGTTATTTCTAGGTTTTTGGCCAAAATTGTTTATTAAAAATGATTTTTTGGATGAATTTTATCCGTTGCTTCTGATTTTTCTTATCTCCTTTGTACTTTTAGATTCTCTTTGATTTTGGTGCTAACATTTTGAATTGGTCAAGAATAATTTTTTCTTTCTTTTAATAGGTGTTTGGTCATAGATTTCATATATTTTTCACTTTATTTGTAATTTATGAAGTTAAAATTGAAAAAGAAACTTTTTTTGGTTATTCTTTAAGGAAAAGATAAAGAAAAGTACTTTATTTGAAATTTATGAAGATGAAAGTTTAGAACATTTTTTCAAATTCTTAATCCAACTCCAAATTGAGTTTCAAAGGACTCATTTGGTCATGAGAATTCTTTTCACTTTTCTTCAGAATTTTTTTCACTTTATTCAAAAATCAGCATTTTTGATCATAAATATTTCAAATACCACTTCTTGAAATTTGCAAACTAGCCAAAGCCATGTTTTCAGTTACACTGTCACTATATTTTTTCTTTTTCAAAATTCTTATCTAAATTTTTATTTTTATAAAAATAACCTCATTTAAATTATATTTCATGTTTTAGGAAAAGTACACTCAAACTATCAAATACTATTTGCAAAAACTATAACCAAACACAACTAGCCTCTTTACCTCTACGAGATAGTGGTAAGGTCTACCTACACTCTACTCTCACCAGACCCCACTTGTGGAATTTCACTGGGTATGTTATTGTTGTTATAACTAATCACAACTACATCTTTGATTCCAACTTCAAAAATTTCAAAGAAGTGAAAACATATTTATAATAGTATGTAGTAACTCGTATATAAGATCTAATAAATGACAATATGTGACTATCTATTTTGAGGTATTACTTTCTTAGAGCAGATTTGATTATATGTGTTTCAGGTTAATTAGTCAAGTTGGTGGTTTTGCTAGTTTTTTAAAAATTGAGAGTATAAATCATATTCAGAAAAAAGCACAATCCAATTATATATACTCTTTGCAAAAGTACGATAAAAAACTACTCCATCTTTAAAAGTTTCAAATAAAGTAAAAAATATTTGATTTTCATGGCTAAACGTCCACTATAAATTTTATAACCATACACTGATTTTAAAATAAAGTGAAATTATTTCCCAAAAAGTGAATAATTCTCATGGTCAAACGACTTCTAATTAGGGTGTGTTTGATATAAAGGAAAATATTTTCTTGAAAAACAAGTGAAACTTTTACCTAATATTTTAATATTCGGTAAGTAAAACAAATAAAAAATCTCAAAGTATCATGTAATTTAGTAAAACACTATGAGGTGGTATGAAGTGGAGACTGAGGGTTCAGGGGTGGTGAGGGGATGGTCAAGAGATGGGGGCATTGGGTGGGTGGAATTGTCAAGGGATGGAGATGTTGGGTGGATAGGAAACAATGAACTTGAAATGTCACTTATGAAATTTATTTTTGCTACTTCTATTTCTATTAGGAAAGTCATTTTTCTTATTTTAAGGAATTTATTTCCTAGAGAAAATAGTTTTGACCAACCAAACATGAATAAATTTATTATCTATACCAAACACACCCTTTAGATTGATGTGTGAGCATACTAAGCGGGATATGATTAAAAATGAAGATGTTTGGGACAAGTAAGAGTGATTTCTGTGTTGGACAAGATTAGGGGGTGAGATTGAGATGGTTCAGGCATGTGAACAGAAGATGCATATATACCCAATTGAGGAGGTGTAAGAGGCCAGTTGGTTATAGCGGGTATGAGGAGATATACAGGTAGGTCAAAGAAGTATAAGGTAGAAGTGATTAGACGATATATGATGCACTTGTAGCTTACCGAGGACATTGATCCTAGATAGTATGATATTAAGGTCGAGGGTTAAGATAGAAGGTTAGTAAGTAATTGAACATTATCTAGTTTCCTTTAACAATAATGTTCCTTTGATCGAACATTGACAGTTGATAATGGTTGGCGGCAACAACAAAGTCCATGAGGGTGGTTGGCAATGGACGTAAAGTATTGGTGAAATGCCATATTTGCATTAATTATTCAAATCTATTTAAGACCTATTAAGTGATTGAAAAAAATCCACTTATATCAAGATTTGAATAACCTAAAAACGAATACACTTAATGATTGAGATCTGAATGATCAATTGAATATGAATAATAATCCCTGCTCACTCTCAAACAACATTGATGTTGTGTGGTTCTTATTGTCAATATTTGTATATATGATTATGATTGTCTACAATTTAAATACAATTTTGCATAATTAGTGTTTGATATAACTGCTTGTTTGGTAAAGATATCATGGATCAGAAGCATCAATTACCATTCAAGAAAGGGCAAAAAGGTGAAGCAAGGTCATTTGCTCTTGGATTTCGTGGAGCTTGGTTTCGTTACAAGGTAAAAAAAAAAAAAGGTTAGGAGTGTCAGTCCTTTAAATTTTATTATTTAGAGGCTAAGCATATTGAATATGTTTATTTTAAATTTTGAAAAGTATTTATTAGTAGTATCTAGTTATTTTTGAACAAATTCATGGTCACTTTGATTTAGTTTTCTTGCTCTCTTAGTTACAAAATGAGTTAGATGTGTAGCATGAGCTTCAGTCCTGCAAATTATAGGTATTTGAATGCTAAGCATATTGGATGGGCTTATTTTAAATGTAGAAAAATATGTATCAATTAGTAAATATCTAGTTATTTTGAGCTTAAAACTCACACGATTCTCTAACAATGTTCTTAGGCGCTTATACCACTCTTTTAGTAGATGGACATATTTTGTTTGAATCTTTACAGAAGTTAATTACTTGAATTGAAGTTCAATGGGTGTTCTTAAACGTGTACTGAAGTCCTCATGCCTACCTTAATTGCCATAACTACTATATTGAATCTTTTGGTAGTTCTCCTTATATCAAAGTCATTGTACCGAAATCTTTTGGTAGTTATTAAAGTGTACTGTTTGTATATGTATGATATCAGATACAAGAGATAAGATGCAGAAGCGGAGATTGGATTGCCCATTTGCAATACTTCGACTATCCAGATGAAAGTATGTTCTCACAAATATGCCCAATTCCAGCATTTATTTAACATTAACTTGTTATAAATATCTCACATTCGTTATAAATGTTTTATCGATTCCCTAGTTGTGGTTACATTAACTTGCAACTCGAAAGCTCAACTAGTTTTGAATATGCCCTACCATTATGAATATAGCTCTTCAGAGTTTTCTTGATTAGTGAATTGAGGAATTTGCATCTTTGGATACACTGTTTCTCTGAAAGTATATTCATTTTAATTGTCATTATAGAGTGGACATGGACAGATCTATATCAAGTTCCCCCATATCAAAGCAGGAAGCCGAAGGAGATAGGGCAACTGATGCTGCGGCCTGAGTATCCTTCAATAATTCACCTTAACAGCAATGTGTCTGATGTCAGCTCAAATTTTGATGTAACTGTTGTTGTTGAGCGTACTTGGAAGGAAGGCGATTTGGTTGACTGGTGCAACAATGACTGTTATTGGTCTGGAAAAGTGACAAAGTTGCTTGACAATGATAAAGCTGAGGTAATTGTATTGTTTAAATTCCACTCATGCTGACTAACAGGTTGGTATGCTTACTGCTGATGCAAACGTACTATTAGCACCCCTTTAGTCTACCAACCGTTTATGCATGGAAAATTTAAAGAAATCAGAATGTAGATTACTTCAATTTTTCTATTAATTATGTTTTCCTATTCCTCCATTTTCTTTGTTATTAGGAGGGTGGTTAACAATGTTGTCTCAAGAGATTACATGTTCTCTCTAAACGAACCAGCACCATAGGTCGTAGGAATAAAACATCTGATTTTTGTATCGTAGCCAATGATTAATTTCTTTGATAATACCTCATGTTTTTTCTTTTTAGATTGAGTTGTTGCCACCTCCATTGGGTGAAGGTGCAACTTATGAAGTCTTCGTCAAGGATATTCGCCCATCCTTGGATTGGTCGCTAGAATCTGGTTGGGCTTTGCCTGCATCACTGGTTCGTTTCTTGAACTTTTATTATCTCTCAACTAGTTTGGTGTCGATCATTTGCCATACGCTATGGTTACTTCTTTTTTCTCGTTTTTTCAAGAAAAGCATTCATTCATTTTAATTAACAATTAATTCTTATGTTGGAATTGTGTATACTCCTTCCTCTGATGCTTGTTTTTCCTTCCTATACTTGTCTTTTGACCACTGCAGGATGGTGAAAGTTCTTGTCAAGATTCTCCTCTACTTAAACTTGTTAGTCAAGGTAACAATAATAATGTGATACAGACTTCTTATTTGACTATTTACTAGAACTTATATAGCTGTAAAAATATGATCTTTTGAAATCTTGGGGGTTGATTGGTCTAGGAAGGAGTTTTAATCTCCACATATAAAATCTAGCATTCTTTAATACACTGTTTGGTTTCTACTTTTGTTTTCCTCATAGATAATACGTGCACACATTAGGTGTAATTTTATGCAAGATTAAGTGTCCAATAAGAATGCAGATACTAGTAATACATGGATTAATAAGACTAAAATGGCAAAACTAACCCTCTATTACTAGACAAACTTTTATTTTGTTTATATTTTGTGTACTAATTACTATATATCTCAAAAAAGTAATAATTCCTGCATTATTAATCTCTACATAACTACATTCTGCAACCATTCCTCAAGCGATTGTGTTATTTGAATTTGCCTTTCTTTGACTAGAAGGATTGCTTCACCAGCTTTCTCACAAAGTCATGGTTCAGTCGTCTATAGTTTTTGGAATAGTTACTATATCTTTTTTTGACATAGTTTATAAATATGATTAAAATATTGTTAGTATGTGCATGCATATTACTTTATGAAAGATGTTTCTTTACCTATTTCTACTTTTTATGCCTACACCAGCTATGCTTCCACCAAAAAAAAGGGGCTACTTTCGATCCACATCGTCTATTCTTTCTCCACGTGGTTCATCTCCTCACTTATCATGTTTACGACTTAGAAATAGCAGCTTTGAACTACAGCCGGGACAAAAAGACAATCTTGGTAGGTTGATGATCATGCCTAAGCCTAATGGATCTGGGTAAGTTCGTTTTTCATAATTGATTTATTCAGTTTTTTTAATCATTTTAATCATTTATGACTTAATTTTTTTGTTTGTCTTTTTGCAGGTTTTATCCAGAAGAAGAGAGTGCAGATGCCCTCAAGAAGAGCATTACAAAACTTTATGATATGCCTTATCCAACTTGGGGTGAAATTCCTGCGGAGAAACGTCAAAACATGTTTAATCGGTTTAAGGTATACACAATTCACTTATTATTTAATAAAGTTTACATCAACTCATCATAATATATTTAACCTTAGCCACTTGGTTTGCAGACATTTTGTACATGGCTTCCAAAATATGACAAAATAATTTTCAAGATTTACCGGAGGAAGAGTAGTTCCAGGATGTCCGACTGGTTTTATGGTGCCCGAAAGCATAAAAAGAAGCCTGATTGGCTTCTACCTCATCTTTATACAGGTCTTCAGGCATATTGGAGAACCGAAGAGTTTTTGGCTAAGTCTAAGAAAGCAAAAGAAGCAAGGCAAAAAGGGCCTCGTTCCAAACTGGGGGTGCAAAGAGCCGAGGGACGATAGCTAGAGAATTGTTAAGGTTCAAACAGATTATGGAATGTGGAAGACCTTTGCCTGATGTTGTTATGCCTTTATGGAAGTTTGGCTTGATCCTTACCCCTATTGAATATTTCAGCTGCTATCCAAATTCAAATCCACTTTGATTGGCTAGGGTAAAGTCTGTATACACACTATCCTTCCCTGATCTCACTTATCTCACTTGTGGGATACGTTGTTGTACCAAAGCTGTATAAACTGTGGATGAACTTTTCAACTTATATTTCATATATAACTGATAAAATTGATATTATGTACGTACAAGATGTCTTTTCTTTTTGTTTTATCTTTGTACTATGTTGGATATCTGCTCCCTCCCCTTGCATTGTCTAAAGATGAAACTTCAAAGTTTTGCTATTTTCTGCTAATCAAGGCAATAATATTAATGATAGATCTGTATAAACCTTACAAGATTTAAATTCAAGGTTAGCAAATTGACCTGTCTAGCAATAAAAGTATATACTTAAAGAAGAAGAAGTCATTTTAAAATGCACATAGGAAATGAAATTACTTTTTTTTTTCTTTCTAATTCTTGCGAATGAAGAATTAAAATATTTTAGTTTGGTGCAAATTTCCATTAATAAGAGTGATAGATTATATTAGTCCACCACGAAGTTGAGAACCAGGTTCTCTACTAATTTCCACAGCTAAAATAAAAAGTAAAGAAGGATGGGATGTTTACGTAAAAATATCTTTGCTCAAGAGAGTAAAACCACGACCAACCCTAGTAGAATTTCACCAAACTCCACTAATAAATTTGAACAATGGTTAGAATATTACAACATGTTGGAGTCTAGGAATTAACTCTTAATCTCTCACCCTTACAATAACTCTATGTAAGCTCTCTCTACAAAAACTCTATTGTAAAAACACACTAGGCTGCTTCTAGACAACTACATACAAGATGAGAATGAAACAAGACACCAACGAAAGCTTCTCAAAAAAGGAGCAGGTTTACAATGTTAGAATAAAAGACAAAAACTCAACAACATAGAACTTAAGACTCAAACATTGAATAAGAACTGATTCATATATTGATGAGTTTGATGATCTGCAACATGCAAGAAATTATAGTGACAATTTATGGAGAGGGAGCTAAGAGTGCTAGAGAAAATATCTGAGTTCTCTCTATTGATGATAACCGTAAATGTACATACAAGCTGAGTATATATAGATATCCGACTAAGATAAGTGCTACTGTTAATTAGCCTAACAACAGCTCTTAGTGACAGCTGTAATCCACTACTAACAACTCTAACAGCTTTTGTAACTAACCAGCCTAACTGCTAACTTCAGCTAACTCTATTCTTAACACCCTTCCTCAAGCTGATGGATGGAAAAGGTCCTTCAATCCCAGCTTGGACAGAAGATAGCAGTGTTGAAACTTTCCAAGACTCTTTGTAAGCAAATCAGCCAACTGCTCTTTTGTAGAAATATGTTGAGTCTTGACCAGTCCTTGAACAACTTTATCCCTCACAAAGTGACAATCAATGTCGATGTGCTTTGTTATTTCATGGAAAATAGGATTGGCAGCTATCTGTATAGCTGTTGTGCTGTCACAGTGCAAAGGTATAGGTAAGGGTAGATCAACCCCAAGTTCTTTAAACAACCCAGTTAACCAGGTTATCTCAGCTACCACAGAGGCCATGCTTCTGAATTCCGCCTCTGCTGAACTTCTTGCAATAGTATCTTGTTTCTTTGACTTCCAGGAGATCAAAGCTCCTCCAAACTTAACCAAGTATCCAGTCACAGACTTCCTTATTTGAAGGCAACCACCCCAGTCTGAGTCACAGTAAGCTTCCAGTGTAGTAGTGCTATCAACTCCAAAAGGCATCAATAAACCGAGTCCAGGAGCACCTTTGATGTACCTAACAACTCTCAAAGCAGCTTTCATGTGGGATTGTTTTGGTTTGTGCATAAACTGACTTAAGACTTGCACAACAAATGCAATGTCCACCCTTGTCATGGTGAGATATAACAATCTCCCCATCAGTCTCTGATACTTCCCTACATCCTCAAGAACAGGATCCTGAATAGCAGCAACAATAGAATCCTTGTGAATGAAGGAGTCATACTCAACAGAGGTGAGTTTCACATTTGCCTCTAAGGGAGCACTAGCAGGTTTAGAACCTCCAAGCCCCATCTCTGCTATGAGCTCAAGAGCATACTTCCTCTGGCTCATGACAATACCCTTCCTGGATCTAGCAAACTCTATGCCAAGGAAGAATTTGAGCTCACCTAAGTCTTTCATCTTGAATTTGAGCTTCAAGTCATTCTTGATTTGAGCTAGGAAGGCTAAATTGCTGCCAATAATAAGAAGATCATCAACATAAACCAGCACAACAACAATCTCATGCTGAACATGTTTGGTGAATAGAGAATAGTCAAAGTGACTCTGAGAGAAGCCAAGTTGTAAGAGAACATCAATAAGCTTCTTATTCCACTGTCTAGGAGCTTGTTTGAGGCCATATAGAGATTTATGTAGCCTGCACACTTGGTGTTGACCATATGGAGTATCAAAGCCCTGGGGAATGTCTATATACACCTCTTCCATTCGATCACCTTGTAGAAAGGCATTGTGCACATCCATCTGAAATATGTGCCAATGCTTAGCAGCAGCAAGTGCAACAACAGACCTAACTGTTACCATTTTTGCTACAGGAGAGAAGGTCTCAGTGTAGTCCAACCCCTCCTATTGAGAGTACCCTATGGCAACAAGTCTAGCCTTGTACCTCTCAACATCACCAGTGGAGGTGTACTGGACCTTAAACACCCATTTGTACCCTATTGGGGTCTTACCATGAGGCAGATCTACTAGGCTCCAAGTGTGATTATCCTCCAAGGCAGCTATCTCAGACTGCATAGCCTCCACCCAGTGCTCGTCCTTTCACTAGCAGCATTGGTAGGAACTGCAGCATCTGTGTTGACAACCTCAGGAGCAACGGGATTGAGACAAGGGACATTACCTTCATGAGAAGACTCTTGAGAAGGCTCAATGGTAGCTGCATCTGATCCTGCATGGGTCAAAGGCACATTTGTCCTGCACTCTTGTGAAGAACAATCAGTAAGATCAAGTACTGGGAATAAAGGAGGCACAGTAGTAGAAGTTTGAGAGAAAGGAAAAATATGTTCCTTGGAAAGAACCTGCTGACTACAAATGTTCTAGAGTGGAGAAAGTACATCTTATACCCTTTTTGTGTCAAGGAGTACCTAAGGAATACTGCTGGAACAGCTCTAGGAGAGAATTTTTCCCTTTTTTGCACATCAAAGACATATCCTAGGCTCCCAAAGACTCTCAATTGCTCATAAGAAGGAGCCTGCTTATGTAGCACATCATAAGGAGTTTTACCTGAGAGAACAGAAGTAGGTAACTTGTTCATAAGATATACAACAGTTAACACACATTCACCCCAGAACTTTAGAGGAATAGCAACTTGAAACCTCAAGGCTCTGGCAACATTCAAGATTTGTTTATGTTTCCTCTCAACAATGCCATTTTGCTGAGGGGTATAGGTACATGTACTCTGATGAACAATTCCTAGAGACTGAAGTAATTCATACATTGGAGAGTTGAACAATTCACATCCATTATCAGTCCTAAATTTTCTTACAGAAGCAGCAAACACATTCTTCACCATGAGCAGAAAGTTTCTCATTACCACAATTACATCAGCTTTAGAAGGCAACAGAAAAATCCAAGTATATCTGCAGTGATCATCAACTAGAGTTAAGAAATATCTTTTTCCATCATGAATAGGAACTTTATATGGTCCCCATACATCACCATGTAAGGTATGGAAGCAAGAACTAGCAACAGAAGTGCTTAAAGGAAATGTAAGTCTTGTTTGCTTGGCTAAAGAGCAAACAATACAGTGTTGATCACAATTATTCAACTGAATAGACTGAAATAGATCCATATTCTTCATGACAGTTACTGGTACATGTCCAAGTCTCCTGTGCCACACATTTGCATCAGCTGGATCAACCACAGCTATTGCAGAAAGAGACTTAGGAATGTTATTAGGAGTCTTAGACATATTTTCAGCATTAGGCGAAGTCTTTACCCCAATAGTTGTTTTGAACACATAGAGGCCATTGTCTTTTCTACCAATCCCCCTCACTCTCCCACTGAAGATGTCCTAAAATATGAAAAAATCAGGATAGAACATAACTGCACACTTCAGTTCCTTTGTTATCTTAACCACAAACAACAAGTTATATCTGAAGTCAGGGATATGCATGACTTGAGTGATTTTCTCTCCAGGAAATAGATAGGCAGATCCTATGTGACTAACTATGGCTAAATCTCCATTAGGTAAATGAACATGACCCTTAGTTTTCGTTGAATCAAATAGTACTTGAAGATTCTTAACCATATGATTAGTAGCTCCGGAGTCCACAATCCACTTAACAAAGCTCTCAGCACTAAGAGTACTAAGAGTCATACCTGCAGCCATATCTGATCCATTATGTCCATTAGAACTGGTATCTCCCTCTTTGCCTAAAAGCTGCAAGATCTGACTGTATTGTTGTTGAGTGAATTGAGGAATTTTGGCCATAGCAGCATGTGCCTCTTGACTGAAATATGCATCTTGCTCCTACATAACCTGCTTGCCTTTTGAGTTATCTGCATAGTTAGCTTTTGGTCCAGAGTAAACACTTTTGAATGAACCACTAGCATATCCACCAGAACTACCATGAGAAGAATCCCCATAGGAAGATCCACCAGAGTTAGATCTACCACCACTCTCATAGTTATTGTTGAACTTCTTTTTACTCTTGAAGTCAGCTGGATATCCATGGAGCTTGTAACATACCTCCCTAGTATGCCCTGTAAAGTGACAGTAGTCACAATATGAACCATGAGTTCCTTGGTTATTCTTCTTAGATTTGTAGTGGCCATGTCCTGAGCTACTTGCACCTTTGTGGATAGACAGAGCAGTTCCTTCATGCACCTCAGGAATATGACTTGAGGATGTCAAAGGTCGTTGACTTTCTTCATAGATTATCATAGCATACGCCTTGTTAATAGAAGGAACAGGAAACATCATCAACATTTGATTGCTAGATTGAGCATATGACTCGTTTAAGACCATGAGGAACTGAAGAAGTCGCTGATACTTAAAGTGTTTGACATATTTCCTAGACTCCACACAACTACAACCAGGACAAGGCATGAGTGCATCAAACTCAGCCCACAACTCTTTCAATCTCGAGAAATAAGTAGAAACTGATGAGATTCCCTGTGACAGAGTAGCAATCTTCTTGTGCAATAGCATAACTCTAGATCCACTCATTTTATCAAAGGTTTCCTGAGATCAGTCCAAACTTTATAGGAACTGGTAGCATAGACCATTCCCCTCAACAATTCAGTACTAACCGAGTTCATAATCCATGACAGGACTATAGCATTACACTTCTCCCATAGATCATGCAAAGAAGCATCAAATTTATCCTTCGTATACCGTCCATCAACAAAACCAAACTTACTCTTTCCTAGGAGATTGATTTTCATAGAGCTACTCCATAGAGCATAATTGTCTGGTCCAGTGAGTTTAATTGATATCAGAGAGCTACCTGGAGTATCACTAGGTTGAAGAAACAGGGGATGATGTAGATAGATTACAGTTGTACCGGTGTTTGAAGAACTTCCAATTTCATCAACAGTATCATCAATCGCCATTGTCACGAACCTCGAATTTGCAGAAAAAGAGTGAATTGAATTGATCGATTGTTCAAAGACGATCCAAAAACCTAATTGTGATGAATCGAAACAATCAGAAATCTCCGATCACCAACACAAGCTCTGATACCATGATGAGTTTGATGATCTGCAACATGCAAGGAATTGTAGTGACAATTTATGGAGAGGGAGCTAAGAGTGCTAGAGAAAATATCTGAGTTCTCTCTATTGATGATAACCATAAATGTACATACAAGCTGAGTATATATAGATATCTGACTAAGCTAAGTGCTACTATTAATTAGCCTAATAACAGCTCTTAGTGACAGATGTAATCCACTATAACAACTCTAACAACTTTTGTAATTAACCAGCCTAACTGCTAACTTCAGCTAACTCTATTTTTAACATATATAGTTGTTGCAGCTTTGTTTTGTTGGGATGGAGTGGCGGCTTTGCAGGAGTAGAGTGGACAATTTTTTGATTTTGCAAAACTAGGTTTTACTTTTTGCCATGTCGTCCCATTATCTATGTGGAAATGTGAGAAGTGAAAATCTTAGTCATTCGTACGAAAAGAGAGACCGTCACTGTGACAGTAGTTTTACAACTGTAATGGTTGACCCAGCGAGACAAACCAAGTTCCACAGATAGCGTGACTGGTTCCTCAAGTGATTTGTCAAATCATCAAAACAATACATGGACTTCAACATCCATGCTTCATCAAAGAGCATTTGTCCAGTTCTGTATTTGTTAATTTTGTATTTATTGTTAAATGTTGTCGATTAGTCCATCTTAATTTTATCGTTAGCATGAAGTATATTATGTTTCCTTCACTAAACTCTTGAGCTCGTCGTTTCTATGCCATTATATTTCATTAAATGGTTGGTGCAAGGCTAGAAATTGATTACTTGTCATTAATCATTATTATTATGCTCTTAATTAATTATATTCTAATCAATGCAACTAGACTAATATTTATGGAGGAAATGATATAACACAACATTGAAAAATCGATAACATAAAGAATTTATTAGTTTGGATTTTAATTTCTTTAATTAAAAATTAGCTATTTTTAATTAATAAGAGTGGTAATACTTATCCCATTCTTACGTTTAGACAAATATATAATGGGATTAATTTACATTGTTGTCATTATCTTTGATGGCTCGTCGACGACATAATTAAGAATCTTAGGATTACATGGCTTACAATTTGGTATTGAAAAATAGTACTCCCTCTGTTTCAATTGGTTTGACCTGCAAATTAAAACGGAGGAATTAGTATTAAAACGAATGACAATTGCCGATACATCTGCAAATTATTTAAATTCATCTTGAACCTTATGAAATGATTATAATTTACCCTTGGCGTCAATAATCGGGGAGCAAATATACTTCTGCCGTTACAAAATTAGTTCAAATATGTCCTTGTTCACTAACAACAAAATAATTAAAAGTTGAGGAGGTGACGGCACTCTTCAATATGTTATCAGAACAGACAGAGATCTTGGATTTGAGCTTTACTGTCACTCAAAAAGTGAAAGATATTTCTAATTGTTTGATCAATGAAAATAAAAAATAGAACACGTATGAGGAGCATATTAAGAAATAATATAATTAAATAATTAAATATATGTGATCTCTTTTAACATTTCATGAAATTGGGTGCTCAATAAATCTAAACATACATAATATCACTACAGATGAAAAGAACATTCGTTATGGAACAAAAAGAAGTATATCACGGAACAGCTCGTTTATACATTTAGTAATTTTATTTTGTCATTTTTCACCAGGATAGGATGCATTCACATTGTTTATCACTAATATTAATAGAACAAAATACTTGTCACTTGTTTTTAGGGGCCGATCTAGGAGATCGGTAAGATATGAGTTCGACAGATTCAATAATTTTAATTCATACCTTGGATATATTAAAAAAATTAATAAATATGTACAAAAATTGTAATTCAGAAACTAGTTACTAATACTTTAGCTAGGTCGCTATCTTAAGATTCAAAATCCAAAAAAATTAAAGGAAAAATTAGACAAAATGGTCATTGTGTTAAAGTTCTTAAACAAAAAATAGCTCACATGTCATTTACTACCTAAAATGATCATTCGGTCAAAATTCTTACCCAAAATGGTCATTTGGTATACATGCGGTATTCATGCAGTATACTTGCGGCTATTTACTTTGAATTTTTTTTTGACAATATACATACATATACATTCTATATACATCGTATATACATGCGGTTTACATGCGATACAAATTCGGCTTTTTTTTTAAAAAAAAAATTGTTGGTACATTTTGGTAAAAATATCCTCCACTTGTTTTTAGCCTAAACTCTAATCATATGTTGGACCCTCTTTCTTCCTATATATATATACCATCTCCATAATTAAGACCAGCAGAAGAACAAAGTAAAAGAAAAAATTGGCCATGGATGCACCTTATCTCCATACATGCACAGTACAACAACCTCGTGCAATATTTAGTAGAATCCACATCTTATTACACTTTTCAGCCATATTAGGGTTACTTTACTATAGAATAAAACATTTATTCCAAGGAGACGTATCAATTATTTCATGGGGACTCATCACAATTGCTGAGCTTATTTTCACTTTCATATGGTTAGTCACACAATCCTTCCGTTGGCGCCCGGTGGCTCGGTCCGTTAAGCCGGAAAATCTTCCGGCTGATACCGAGTTGCCAGGCGTCGACGTGTTTATATGCACGGCTGATCCTACTAAGGAACCGGTTGTTGAGGTTATGAATACGGTTTTATCAGCTATGTCACTTGATTATCCACCGGAGAAACTCTCCGTTTATCTCTCCGATGACGGTGGCGCCGCCGTGACGTTGTATGCTATTAAGGAAGCATGTGGATTTGCTAGGGTTTGGGTGCCTTTTTGTAGGAAGTATGGAATAAAGACTATTTGTCCGGATGCATTTTTCTCTTCTTTTGGTGATGATGAACGTTTGATGGGAGGAAATGAATTCAAGAATGAAGAGGGAAATATCAAGGTAAGATTATTTTTTTTTACCCTTTTGGATGATGAAATGTTACAATATTTGGTACGGTAAAGAAATAGGCCTTGAGCTGAACCAATCCCAGAAGCTAACTTATGAGGTAAGGACTGTCCAAAATCATATACAATCAAACCTTTCTATAACGTCGTTTGTCATGATATTTTTTGACTGTTATAACGAAATGTTATTATAAAGAACATATAATATAACATGATATGAAAGATCGATTCCACATAAAACATTGTTGTTATAGTGAAATGTTGTTATAGAGAGTGATTGTTATAGAGAATTTGACTGATTATAGACCAATCATTTCCACAATTGATATAGGACTTTAACGCTCCTCGCATGCCCAGGACCGTAAATCTGGAGTATGTGAACAATATAGCATATGGAAGCCCAATACCAAGTAAACCAAGAATTATGATAGGGCGATAGGCTTTACTATGATATACCATATAAGGAAATGGATCTAACTCAACCCCAAAAGTTAGGTCATGAGTTAAGGTTTTGTTGAAGACCGTATCAGAAGACCAATTGTTCCTCCCACAGCCGATTTGGGACTTCATTGCATTAGGGTTCGACTAATTGATCTGCATGTGCTAGGAAGTCCCAAAATGAGAGTTAAAGTACTCCCAGTCAAATGCGACTCCATTTCTTTGAACTCGGACCCGGAACCTCTAATTAAAAATACATAAAAGAGTGTGTACGCATCATTCCACCACAACTTTTGGTGATCGTTCTCTCTCTTGAAGTGATTTAGACATAAAACATTTTAATTTGAGCATATTAATTATTTAAACTGAACAACGTTAACAGCTAGGATAAAAAACAACATTCTTATAATAGTAACCTTGAATTCTTCCTTCCTAAACAAAATCTTAGCGGACTAATTTAAGAACAATAATATGGTAGCAACCGTCATCTTTAACAACTACTCAACTCGAAAACTATATTACTTTGTTTTTCTTTCAAAGTAATGACATTATCAATTATTTTTTTGCTATTAAGTAGTTAAATAATATATATGATCGCACACTTCAAAGCTTTCTCTTATCCCAGTGACTTCTACTTATCGAACCAAAACTTGATACTCGTTCCGTCTCAAATTATGTGTTGTATTTTTTTCAACACGCCCTTAGAAAAATTAATTAGGAGGATTTTGTGGCTATTTTAGCCTTATTTTTGTTTTAAGATATAATCTCTCTTCATTAAATATTTACCTAGTGTCCTAGTCTTCAAGAACACTTGCTAAGAATAAAATGGAAAAAAATAATTAATTTTATCTTGGACTTCTAAACTAATAAATAATTTGAGATAACTATATTTAAAAATCACACCGATAATTTGAAACGGATACACGTTTTTCTGTATATAATTATCTTGTATCTTGTGATTTCAACATATAATTATTCTATTTTTGTCCATGATTGAACTTTTTATTTAGAAATTTTAGAACTGGAAATTTTCAACAGGACAGGTGAATTTTTGTTGTTTTATAATAATATGGACTTTACACATATATAAGACAAATAGACAATGAATGAATTATTTTATTGTGCAGGCGGCATACGAAGTATTCAAGAAAAATGTAGAGAAAGCCAGTAGCGTTGAAGGGTCCGTCACAATGGATCGACCTCCCTATATTGAGGTGCCTAATTAACTGTTTTCGATTTTGATTTGACGTGAAATTTAAGAATTAAAGATTTTTTTTGAATTTTATTGTCTTAAACTAAAGATACGTAGAATGTATCATAATATCCTTCAATCTTATCATTTTAAATATGTCAGGTAGAAAGTTGAATTAAAGAGTTGTCAAAAAAGAAAAGACACATTCTTTTTAACGGACTAAACAAGGAAAAGAAGCCAAAAAAGTTAAAATGAAATATTAATTTAAAGAAATTTGCACAAATCTAAGAAATTTTAGGGTTACGAAATGTAATTAAGGTGAGATTAACAATAATCATATTCATGAGGTGCAGGTGATACATGACAATAAGGGAAGCAAGTTGCCATTATTAGTTTATATGTCACGTGAGAGGAGACCATCGAGCCCTCATCGTTTCAAGGCTGGTGCCTTAAATGCTCTTGTAAGTCCCGTCCATTTTCTCCTTATTATTGTTCTCATCCGATGCACAAAACATCTTACATTCATGTATGATCCGTCTGCTAAAATTACAATTTGATAATTTGGAAGAAAGTTTTACTTTAAAAGCTTAAAGGGGACGAGTTTACATTTCATCAACTTCACTTTTAACACTAGTTTTCTAGTATCAAGATTGATCGCAAAGGGTATTAAAAAATATAGGAAATAAAATGTGTGTAATGAACTTTTATATTATTAGATCACCCCAAGAAATAGATATAGATTGGTAAGCTCCAAAACATACTATCCCAAGTGTGTGGTGATCATGAGATCCTTCTAATCTTAATTCGAAAGTTTCTGGTCTGAATCCTTAGAATGGAAAAAAAAACCTTGGTAGGTGCACCTTCCCCATTAAATATATGGGACATACACAACACGAATTCGAATTATTCAGGTCAATATATCTCCGGATACCACATGGTTACAAGAAAAACTTGCACAATATGATAAAAATAGGAGTAAATAACATGCTTTCCTATATTAAAAATTCAAGTATAATCACTACTAGAAATCAGTCAATTCTGAAGAACGTTTCATCGGATAAGCACTCGTCATAGATATTTCCGACAGACTTTTCATCGAAAAATCCTAATTTTCTGACAAATACGCCCGTCGAAAATTGATTAATTTCTAGTAAAGAATATATGATATGATTAGTATATATTTAACATAAGATTCTTATAGAATTATCATGTCTTCTTGTTAACAACATGTAAACTTATGGTTATTATTGGTGGTGGTGACAGCTTAGAGTTTCAGGGGTAATGAGCAATGCAGCATACATGCTTGTTTTGGATTGTGACATGTATTGCAATGATCCTTCCTCTGCCAAAAAAGCAATGTGTTTTCATCTTGATCATAACATTTCTACTACTCTATCCTATGTACAATTCCCTCAAACCTTTTACAACGTTAGTAAAAATGACATCTATGATGCTCAATCAAGATCAGCATACAAGGTACGTACACATTCTCTTATGTTACACAATTGTATTCTATTTCAAGCTTAATTATCAAGTTCATCGTACCATATAAATTTTGGATATAAGTTGGTTGTATCGGGTGCTTTACAAGAATGGTCTTGAAGGCAAGTGATTTTGAACTTTAGATCCCGTTTGTCCTATGGACAAAACTCCCAAGTTCAACAAAATTTTGCAAATTCAAAGCTTACAACAAGATTTTTCACATTACCAATATAGTTTTATCAGGTCACTAATTACACTAATCATAAATTTTACTAATAATTACTTCCTTCGTTTTACACTCATCTTAAGAAATCATAAATAAGAAGATAGTTTTACTAATTTATCCCTTAAGAAACTTTTTTGGAACTATACAAACAAATGTTCACATTTTCAAAAAGAATTAATTCCAAGGGTAATATTGAATTTTTTTAATTAATTATCTCTTAATTTAGTAAGATGGACAACTAATATGGGGCAACTACTTTTAATAAGGTGACCAACTAATATGGGATGGAGGGAATATATTATAAATAATCTGATTGTATAAATATTTCTTACATCATCACTTACAATGTCATATATTTTCTCTCTCTTTTATAGAATAAGTATCAAGGGATGGATGGAGTAGGAGGGACTGTTTGTGCAGGCACAGGTTATTATTTGAAGAAAGAAGCATTATATAGTAGTCCAATTAACCAAGATAATATGACTCCACTTTTTCTAAAAGCTCAATCTCAATACAAATGGGAATCCTTACTGTTTCAATCAGGTATTCAACTTATTAATTTACACATAATTGTGTTTGTTTCTTTAGCATATACTCCCTCCCCTTCACAAACGATAGAGCTCGAGTTCTATGGAGCGTATTCCCTTGTTGATGTATCTAGACAAGAATGGAAAACAAATACTATTTATCAACCATTAGAGTTCAGTAAACTTCGTCTCGCTTTCTTTTTCATATCTGAATGTCTTTGTCGAGTTGGTTGGCATCATTCGCTCCTTTCTGTCTTTTCATTGTTCGCCTCCGCCCGAACAGATACGCACTAACCCACCTGAAATAAGGTAAAAGCCTTCTTAATAGTTGTCACATTTCACTTCTCGGGAAGTCAATTTGACTAATTTTTAAAGCTGAATTATATTAGATTAATTCGATATTTTAAAATTAAAATTTAAATATTCAAAAACTATATGGAAAGTACTACAAATTGCAATTTTTCTCATATCAATATGATGAAAAATTACATTTTAAAATGTTGGTCAAAGTTCACATCGTTTGACTCTCCAAAAAGGAAATTGTGACAAATATTTTGAAACTGAGGGAGTAATTCTTTCAACATATATTTATTCATTAAATATTTGGTTTCACAGAGGAGTCACTTCAAGAGGCGGAGGGAAAGTTTGGTGCTTCTAGAAAGTTCATCAATTCTGTTAACTCTTTGAATGATAAAAGAAATGGAAGGGAGATTATTCTATGTGATGAGATAATTGATGAAGCTAAAACTCTTGCTTCTTGCACCTTTGAAGAAAATACAAGTTGGGGCAAAGAAGTAAGTATCATCTACTACTATACTCCACATATACTTTTAGGGATGTTAAATATATAAGCGAGTTGGACTGAATTAAAACAGTTGAAATGAGTTGAATTATATTAATAAATGAATAAGTCATTAATTATTCCATTTACGACTGAAATAGGCTTCGTTAAGATGGGATAAATAATGAATCATAACCGTACCTGTCAACTCCTACCAAATTTTAAATTATTTAATTGTATTCTTGTAATTATGTTTAATTGTCTAACAAAACTAATTTTCTTTATAATTATAGCCATATATAACATATCAAACAAACAAAAGAAAAAATAATGTTGTGACAAAATTTCTCAAGAGTGAATCTGTGTTAGATATTTTGTCCGAATTAGCCCAACTTTTGAATTGACCTAATTGAACGGGTCAAAAGGGTCGAATTAACAAATGAACGAGTCGTTAGCCCTTCCAAACTTGGGCGGATTAGATGTGTCATATTATCATGATTTAGTTTTGTCACTTCTATTAATACTTCTGTATTCGTCTCTGTTAAATTGTGTGATCATTTCATCTAAAAATCTACTGTTTGTTGCATTTACAGATAGGGTACTCATACAACAGTTTACTTGAGAGCTCATACACAGGGTATCTCTTGCACTCTAAGGGGTGGAAATCAGTGTATCTTTACCCAAAGAGGCCATGTTTCCTTGGTTGTAGCACAATTGACATGAAAGATGCTTTGGTCCAACTCATGAAATGGGCTTCTGGGTTAGTTCAAGTTGGGCTCTCAAAATACAGTCCACTTACTTATGGAGTCATGTCAAGAATGCCTTTAGTCCAAAATATGTGTTATGCATACTTCATGTTCTCACATTTTCTCTCCATTCCTTGCTTCCTTTATGGCATTGTTCCACCCTTGTGCTTCTTGATGGGCACTCCAGTGTTTCCCAAGGTAAAAACTTAATTCTATCCCTTTGACTGACCTTAATGATAATTTGTTAGATTTCTAAAATCAATCCCTCCGTCTCAATTTATATAAGGTAGTTTGACTGAGTACGGGGTTTAAGAAATATGAGAAGACTTTTGAAATTTGTGGTCTAAAATAAGTCATATATGTGTTTGCGTGGTCATGAATCATCTCATTAAGGGTAAAATTGGCATTCTAAAGTTAAATCGTTACTAAATATAGAAATGTGTCATTCTTTTTGTGACTGACTAAAAAGGAAAGTGTGTCATATAAACTAGGACACAGGGAGTATGAAAGTTAAATTTTATTATCGACAAGCATTTCTTCAACTTGAGCCAGAATATTTAGTTTATGAGCTCTGAATGATTCTTTTTGTTAATCGGGTTGTGGAAAGATTATTTATACATATCAAATGATCTTTTAAATATAAATACAAGGTTTAAGCTAAAATTATTGAATTTTTCTGAACCTATAGCTAAAATGGCTCCGCCCCTATCTTCAACTATAATACTCTCATTTTTACTAGTCGAAATGGACAAATGAGATTAAACCCGGAAGAAGAGAAAGAAAGGACGATCTCCAAAAGGCCCGATGGAATTTTTATTAAACTATAGTGATGATTAATAAAGAGGAAGCGCTCCTTACAAGAAACTTCTATATTCTCACGACTCAAACCTGAGACCTCTGGTTAAGATGGATTTCATTTATTCCACCCCATCCTTTGTGGTAAAATTGTTGGTCTATTCCAACAAGAACATTATGTAGAACTATTATGTCATGGATCAACAATCTGATAAACTAATTGAACAGGGGAATCACACCAAAATATACAATTGATCAAATTTCTAGCTAGTCTTCTTACTAAATTGATGACATATGAGAATTCATGTACATAAATTTTTTTTGTCATTTTTTAATCTTTTCCCCTCAATTTACAGGTAACAAGCCCATGGTTTGCACTATTCACAACCATATTCTTATCATCTCTGGCTGAACATTTATATGAAGTTTTGTCTAGTGGTGGCAACTTGAGGACATGGTGGAATGAACAAAGAATTTGGATAATAAAAACAGTCACAGCTTGCTTATTTGGATGCTTAGATGTTTTAATGAAGTGGCTAGGTGTTGCAAAGGCAAATTTCAGGCTAACAAACAAAGCCATAGATGAAGAGAAACTAAGGAAGTATAAAAAGGGTAAATTTGATTTCCAAGGTGCTAAGTTGTTCATGGTTCCTTTGACATTTTTGGTGGTGTTTAATGTGGTGTGCTTCATATTTGGAATGAAAAGATTGGTCTTAGAGAGGAACTTTGAGGAGATGTTTGGACAAGGTTTCCTTTCTTTTTATGTTTTAGTTCTTAGTTATCCTATATTAGAGGGTTTAATATCAAAGAAAGACAAGTGAAAAATGTTTTCTTGGCTATACAAGAAAGCAAATTTGTGTATAGTGTCGATCGTGTATAAATAATGCTTTTATATTTAATGTTGTTAAAATAATACCACTATTTGCAAAACCAAATGCTTTGTGTGTTCAATTTATTGCATTAACACTATCTTTTTCTTCTTCTTTTTGGCACTATTAATTCACGTTTATCCTGACGACCTGAACAAATACATTCAACAGTTCATCTTAATTCATAATCAAGAAAGACAAAGATCTAAAGACACGCACTTCTGATATTTTTAGAATTTTCAAGGACATCGTCTTTCTTCTTGCACAATAATATCTCTCTATTCTTAGATTCAATAAGGAGAGAATAGCCCACTTGGATAGACGGGGAGACCAGATTTTATTTTACTTAGGCTAAAGACTCTCCCCTTTCCTCTTCCGGGAAAAGTCGCTTCCTTTTTTTTGGAAGGTAAAGTCTCTTCTTCTTCTTTTTTTTTTTCAAAATTACAAATTCTACTATATTAAAGAAGATTACCTATAAATATTGTCCGGGTGATTTGGTAGTGTGTAATTTATTTATTTTACACTATTTATATTTGTAAGTTAAACTAATTTTTGTCAAAGCTCGAGAGTTCTTTAATTTCAAATGCTTATTATATTTATCTTTCCATTGCAAAATAAAAAGGTCTAATTAATTACACGGATAATGTAAAGATAATTTGTAGACTATTAAATTTAAAGCACTTGAAAAGTAGTGAAGTGATAATGTGACACATTCCTATAATCTGGTAGCCATTGTAAATGTCACATGTTATACCATAGTTGTCCTGTTGGGAACAGATACAACAATGTTCACGTAAGCTATGTTGAAGGTGATAGCAGTGGACGAATTCAGCATTTTCACTAAGGGGTTCGAAAAATAAAAATATAGTGGTTGAAATTTGAACTTGGAATCTCAAAGCGAATTCTGAACCCCCTAAATAACTAAAGTCAACATCTAGTCTTGGAAAAATAGACCAAGAATAGAGAAAATACTTTCTTTTCCTTCGTTGGATTTTCTATTTAAGTAAATCTTTGTTAGTTATTGTGTTCCTAGTTTTATATTAGAAGAGATTGTTGAATTCGGGGGATACACCTATACCGGGTGAAATATTCTTAAGGCAATCTTTAACATGTCTCAAGCTTAAAAGAATTTTCTACAGATTTCGTTATCAAATATTTTCCGTAATATTTTGAACAACCCCTTGATGGTGAATTTTAGCTTCGAAGTATCTTGTTCATGTCTGAAATAATTTAAGCTTTGTATGTATTTCTCAGTATTTCAACTAAGAAGTATATATAATCCTCTCTAAATTATACACAATGCAAGGAAGAGAGTTCAACTAGAGTTTAATTTGAACTCATATAGACAAGATAATAAGAAGCCTATCTCTACATTACAACATTTGATACAATTTATTCTTGTATATATTTGGATCTCTATGATCCACATCCTTATATATGTCCAAAATCAACCACTTCATTCTCTTATAAATCAATACAAAAGCTACAACAACTTCTTAACTCCTTCATCAATTACTTTCTCCCCTTTCATTTTTATCTTCTCACTCAATTCTTTTGCTTTCAAATTTACTTCTTTCCTAGTTTTCTCCTCTACAACCTTTCTTATTCCTTTTGCTACCTCTTCTCTCTTTATTTCCCCATTTTCACCTCTCAAAATCTCCACCCCTATGTCAAGTTCATCCACCAATCTTGAATTCAATGGTTGATCATGATTCATAGGCATGGCTATTATTGGTACGCCAAAACTCATGCTTTCTAACATCGAATTCCATCCACAATGAGTAACGAAACCTCCAATGCTTGAATGGTTCAAAAGTTGACGTTGTGGTGCCCATCCTTCAATAACCATCCCTTTCCCTTTTGTACTTTCAAGAAAACCTTGAGGAACCATTTCTTCTATTGTAGTGTTCACCCCTTTTGGAATTTTGATTGTCCAAATAAAGCTAACTTTGCTTAGCTCAAGCCGTTTGGCTATCTCTTCAATTTCTTGTTTTGACAAGAAGCATTCACTTCCAAATGATACATAAACACATGAAAATTGATCCTTCTTGTCAAGCCATGATTGAATTTCCACCCAATGCTCCTCCTCACCTATGGACGCCTCGCGAATAAGTGGACCAATTGGTATCAATTTCTTCTTTCCTATGGTAGAAACATAATCTATATACTTTCCCTCAATCTCCCTACAAGTTTCAACAGAACAATGCCATGAGATTGTTCAAAAGATTTAAGGATAATGTATCCAAAGGCTTTCTCATCGCTTGGTTTCCTCGGTTGTATATCTAATTTCTTGATCTCCTAGTCATGAAGGTATAAGGAAGAAAAAGGAAAAGATGTAAGGCTTGAAGTACCATGAAGAAATTGGTGATAGAAGTAGGCAAGATTAGAAGTTGAAGAAACATAAAACATAATAGCATGAATATTGCATGATGAAGCCATTGTTGCTACCCATGGTTGGAACCCATCATAGATAATCAAGTTAGGTTTTAGAGTTTCAATTATGCTTGGAAAGTTGGAAGAAGCCATTTGAAAGGCTTGAATGAGAGTGGAATTGAGATGGGGAGGGACGCCATTAGTTGTATGGTAATGAGGAGGTAACTCATGCAAATAAGGCAAGTGAAACTCAACAAGTTGTATGGAGAGATTATTATTAGAGGAGTTTTTATCTTGGGTTTCCTTGATAGATTTGAGAATAATGGGTGTGGAAAGAAAATATATGTGAAAGTTCATTTTTGATAATTTCTTGGCTAGTGCTGAAAAGGGGTTTACATGGCCAAAACCTAGCCAAGGAAATAGGAGGATACTAGGACTATTTCCCTTAGTTCTCTCCATGAATGGAATTATGGAAATTCTTAAATATAAGACATCATAGTTTTATAGGGTAGGCAAAGTTTAGCTATATGGATTTTTCATTTAGTTTTTGATGTTTACGACTCAATTGGCATGTGCACGAAATTTTCCAATATTTGCACGTCATTTGCATGTCAATTGAGAGAATTCAAAGTGAAAAAAATAAAAGGATTTAACTTGTATATATTGATATTCCAAGAAAATTTATATTACCATTGTACTTTAATACGTTGTATCGGATATATAAGCATGTCATTAATCTTATTTCTTATGAATTGTCATCTATAGACTATAGTTATCCGTAAATTTATTTGATATTTTTACGTTGTTAGTATATAAAAGTTAAACTCAAAAGAGAACGGGTAATTTTGAGTGTTCATTTAGAGCATGTTTTCCGTGTTATTAACATAGGACCAAAAAAAGTACCTTTGAGATTAAAGTAATGGCATGACCCTCTTTCCTTTTTTTTTTTATAGCATGGACCCTCTATGTTACCACAGTCAAAATAATTAGATATGGTGAATCTTTTGGACTTTGACATATTTAACGTACAAACATGCTACAATTATAAGAAGAAAAATTCAACAAATGATAAGGGCTTTTTTAGAAATATCAAACAAAAAAAAAGCTTTTAGAAGAAGTAATGCTTTGACAAAGTTAGGAGTGAATCTGTGTTAGATATTTTGTCCGAATTAGCCCAGCTTTTGGATTGACTTAATTGAGTGAGTCAAAAGGGTTGAATTAATAAATTAACAAGTCGCTAGCCCGCTCAAATTTGGATGGGTTAGATGGGTCATATTTTCACGGGCTTATTTTGCCATCTCTACTAATACTTTTGTATTTTGTTCTGTTAAATTGTGTGATCATTTCATTTAAAGGCTTAAATTGTTGTTGCTTGTACCGATAGCGTGCTCATACAACAGTTTACTTGAGAGCTCATACACAGGGTATATCTTGCACTCTTAAGGGGTGGAAATCAATATGGGGTTCTTTGGGGTGAGGTATAAAGTATAATAGTCCCATAAAAATATGCAGGATTATTTTATTCTGCGTTTGGTTGGAGGTATTAGTTAATCCTTGAATTATTTATTCCATTATTTATACCATAGTGATGTGATACGTTATCCCATATACATGGTGGAAAAACTAATCTCTAGATTAATTATCCCGGGATAACTTGTTCCTAACTAAACGACCCTTATATCTTTACCCAAAGAAGTCATGCTTCCTTGGTCGTAGCACCATTGACATGAAAGATGCTTTGGTCCAACTCATGAAGTGGGCTTCTGGGCTAGTACAAGTGTAAATTTGATTTCCAAGGTGCAAAGTTGTTCATGGTTCCTTTGACATTTTTGGTGGTGTTTAATGTGGTGTGCTTCATAGTTCATATTTGGAATGAAAAGATTGGTTTTAGAGAGGAACTTTGAGGAGATGTTTGGACAAGGTTTCTTTTTCTTTTTATGTTTTAGACTTTTAGTTCTTAGTTATCCTATATTAGAGGGTTTAGTTTCAAAGAAAGACAAGTGAAAAATGTTTTCTTGGCTATACAAGAAAGCAAATTTGTGCATAAATAATGTTCTATTTTAATGTTGTGAAAATAACACCACTATTTGCAAACCCAAATGTTTTATGTGTGTATATTTTTATAGATTAGCTACTATATATGTAAGTTAAAATAATTTTTACCAAACTTGAGAGTTCTCTAACATCAAATACTTATTATATTTATCTCTTCATTGCAAAAATAAAAAGGTCTAATTCTATATATTGATATTTATCATGACTATTTTATACAATTCAATTTCAAAGAATTTATTTTTCAATATTTTATCTTATGGGTAAATTTGAGCTATAGATGCAGCCCAAAATTGGTCCAAACTCTAGATAAGCTAACTTAGACTATACTCAAAATGACTGGTGTCAATGAATATATATATGTCCCACTCAACCTGCTTGAGTTTGGACAGATTGAATAAGTTAGTACATACACTTAAGGGCTCGTTCGATTGAGAACAAGTTATTTCGAGATTAATTATCTCGGAATTAGTTATCCCAAGATTGTTATCCACCCTCAATGTTTCATAAAAATAACACTACAATCTTGGAATAAGTTATCCCAACCAAATATGGGATAAACTCATTCTAAAATCAATTCCAAGATCAATTATCCCTTACTTCTCATACCAAACGAGTCCTTACAGTTTGTAATCTAAATTCTAAAATAGTTCTTACTGTAATTGTAGTCACTTAATTGTGTACTTTTGTCCATTATATAATGTAGGCTCACATGAAGACCAAATCTTAAGCAAAATATTTTACAGTACATGCGATATTTGAAGGTTTTTGGCTTGATGTCCCCCTTTAATATTTGTATTTCTCTGTTGATTAATGCACATGGTAGGGGTCATGCCAACCCCTCCCCCCACCACCACCACCTCAAGAAGATTGGATTAAATAAAAAAAAAAGAGTACATGTGATATTTTTTGTACTAATAGTTAAAATCAACGCATATATCACTGGGCGAGTTTAATAGCCCAGTTGATTGGCTACCTGAACTTTCAGTTTGTTGGTGAGAGTCAATTCTCCTCACCTGAAACCTAACCATCAGGTGCCTAGAAATCAAGTGTTGACTAATATAAATTTGCACGGAGACGCTGAGTGGGGCCATAAATGGAGAAATGCTAGAGTTTCTCTATTCCAGGAGTCAAGCTCGAGATTTTTGAGAAAGATGAAAAAATCTTATTTACTCCATCACATTTCTTGATGGTGAATTTTAGCTTTGAAGTATCTGGTTCATGTCTGAAATAATTTTAGCTTTGTATGCATTTGTTGGTATTTCAACTAAGAGGTATAATCCTCTTTAATTACACGATGCAAGCTAAGGAAGAGAGGTCAACTAAGAGGTATAATCCTCATTCCCTTATTATAAGTTAATTAAAACAAAAGCTTCAACAACTTCTTAACCCCTTCATCAATAACTTTCTCCCCTTTCATTTTTATCTTCTCACTCAATTCTCTTGCTTTCAAATTTACTTCTTTCCTAGTCTTCTCCTCCACCACCTTCCTTATTCCTTTTGCCACCTCTTCTCTCTTTATTTCCCCATTTTCACCTCTCAAAATCTCCACCCCAATGCCAAATTCATCCACCAATCTTGAATTCAATGGTTGATCATGATTCATAGGCATGGCTATTATCGGTATGCCAAAACTCATGCTTTCTAACATCGAATTCCATCCACAATGAGTAACGAAACCTCCAATGCTTGAATGGTTCAAAATTTGACGTTGTGGTGCCCATCCTTCAATAACCATCCCTTTCCCTTTTGTACTTTCAAGAAAACCTTGAGGAACCATTTCTTCTATTGTAGTGTTCACCCCTTTTGGAATTTTGATTGTCCAAATAAAGCTAACTTTGCTCAACTCAATCCCTTTGGCTATCTCTTCAATTTCTTTCTTTGACAAGAAGCATTCACTTCCAAATGATACATAAACACATGAAAATTGATCCTTCTTGTCAAGCCATGATTGAATTTCCACCCAATGCTCCTCCTCACCTATGAACGCCTCGCGAATGAGTGGACCAATTGGTATCAATTCCTTCTTTCCTATGGTAGAAACATAATCTATATACTTTCCCTCAATCTCCCTACAAGTGTTCAACAGAACAATGCCATGAGATTGTTCAAAAGATTTAAGGATAATGTATCCAAAGGCTTTCTCATCGCTTGGTTTCCTCGGTTGTATATCTAATTTCTTGATCTCATAGTCATGAAGGTATAAGGAAGAAAAAGGAAAAGATGTAAGGCTTGAAGTACCATGAAGAAATTGGTGATAGAAGTAGGCAAGACTAGAAGTTGAAGAAACATAAAACATAATAGCATGAATATTGCATGATGAAGCCATAGTTGCTACCCATGGTTGGAACCCATCATAGATAATCAAGTTAGGTTTTAGGGTTTCAATTATGCTTGGAAATTTGGAAGAAGCCATTTGAAAGGCTTGAATGAGAGTGGAACTGAGATGGGGAGGGAGGTCATTAGTTGTATGGTAATGAGGAGGTAAGTTAGCCAAAGAAGGCAAGTGAAATTTAACAAGTTGTATGGAGAGATTATTATTAGAGGAGTCTTTATCTAGGGTTTCCTTGATAGATTTGAGAATAATGGTTGTGGAAAGAAAATATATGTGGAAGTTCATTTTTGATAATTTCTTGGCTAGTGCCAAAAAGGGGTTTACATGGCCAAAACCTAACCATGGAAATAGTAGGATACTAGGACTATTTCCTTTAGTTCTCTCCATGAATGCAATTATGGAAATTCTTATATATAAAACATCATAGTTTTATAGGCTAGTGAAAGTTTCGCTATATGGACTATTCATTTAGTTTTTGATGTTTACGACTCAATTGGCATGTAACGTGCACGAAATTTTGTCTAATATTTACACGTCATTTGCATGTCAATTGAGAGAATTCAAAGTGGAAAAAAAAAATAAAAGGAATTATTTTGAATATACTGATATTCCAAGGAAATTTATATTACCATTGTACTTTAATACTCCCTATGTTTCAATTTATTTGATTTATTTTGACTTGACACTGAGTTCAAGAAAATAAAGAAGAATTTTAAATCTTGTTGTCTTAAATTAAAGATATGTCAAATGTACAAAAATATTCTTTAATCTTGTGATTTTAAACATGTCACGTGGAAAATGGAACTAAAGAGTTGCTAAAAAGAGTGGGGTCATTCTTTTTTAAACAGACTAAAAAGGAAAATAAGTTAAACAAATTGAAACTGCATGAATACGATGTACCAGATCGATAATCATTTATCTTATTTTCACGTTGTTAATATATAAAAGTTAAACTCTAAAAAAAATACATGTAATATTGAATGTTTATTCCGTGTTATTAACATATAGGACTAAAAAAAAGTAGTACCTTTAAATTAAAGTAATGGCATGGACCCTCTATGTTTACTACAGGCAAAATAATTAGATATGGTGAATCTTTCAGATTTTGACAGATTTAACGTTAAGTCTACTAAAACAAAACTTTAATAAAACATGCTACAATTATAAGAAGAAAAATTCAACAAATATAAGATAATTATATTGATGTGATGCACTAATTAAATGAAGATATTAGGTAGCAAATCAGAGACTAAAATACGACACGTATGGTAAGAAAAGTATTTTGTGTCACTATGAGAAAATTTTTATGATCGATCACTGAGTATTAAATATAGTATATATCTAGCTAGCTAGTTATAGATTTAAAAAAATGTGATTGCCTTTTTATATACAGTCAGACACTAGGTGCAACAATATTATATATCAAATCTTTTGGTGTTACAAAAATGATGATGTCTAATTTATATTATCATAAGTCAGATCACTATATTGAATAGACAAGACAACTATATAACTTCCAGCATTGCTACAGGAAAGTAAATAATCTGGTTGATTACTTAGCAATTTTGGAAGAAACGGCTAAACTCATTCTTCACTCAGAAATTTAACCTTACTCAGTGAGATTAAAAACTGGTTGAAGAACGATATTAATTAGGAAGCCCATATTTCAGGGTTCGAGCCTAGAAAAAGTCTTTTGATAATGGCTAACCACTTTTGAATTTTTTGGTCATGGCAGTTGTTTACTTATGTAATCATGAATCCTAAAGGATTTCAAATGATTTAATTTGGCCTAAAACATGCATTAGGACACTTTTGTTTAAGGATGAACTATTCATTCTTTTAGTCTCCCAGGTGGGTTGGACAAAATGTACCATTTATGTATTTTTGTTATTATCAATACATAGATTAGACAATGCCTAATCTCCACCAATGATGGTTTAAATCAAAAAAATATGTCTAATTTATATTAGGAAAGTGAAGCTCTTCTTGGAATATTACAGATGATTATATAATTTGAATTCACGTTTTGAAAAGTACATGTAGTTGCAATAAGATAAGATAGATATCCTTTTGTGTATCTCTATATCTTTGATGATCTCAACCCAAACTCTCCAAAATCCAAGATACTATACAATTCACATATGTTTAAGAACTTTTTGTCATGCTCCCAAATTGGGGTAGAATGTGATTGGTACATACCTAATCTGTATTATTCGTTGACTGAAAGATAGTACTGAACTTAGCATGTTTAAAAACCAAGAAAGACAACATAGGTTTGTTTTGTTCAAGTTTTAAGAATCCTTTATCTCAAACTCTCAAAAGTTTTAAGAATCCTTTATCTCAAACTCTCAAATTTTCAATTTAAATCACTAAGGAAACAAAATGAGGAGATTCTATAGGGAAGGGTGAAAATATAAAATCTACTAATCTTTTTAATTAATAATGTTCGAAAATCAGAATATATAATGAGTCTAATGTAATTATGTTTTTAAAAAACATCAACAAGTCATGAGTTTTTTTAAAAATAAAAATCTGAATACTAAGTCTACGGGGCAATCCTCATAGACTAGCAATATATAGAGTATCAATAAGTCTTATATATTAACAACCCCCTACGTAGAGGAACAAGCCTTTATTGTCTAATTGAATAAAAAAAATGTGATAAAGAAATACTAGCAATTCATATATTAATACTAAAGTCTATAAGTTGAATCTGATATTTGAGTTGTAACGTTGAAATTGATATTATTCGAAAGCATTTATCTTGAGAGAAAAAAAAAAAATCTTTTCAAGTGCAATTTCACTTGTTTGCATTGTATTGATTTTGAAAAAAATATCTTTTCAAATGCAACACACAAGAAATTGCATACACCAAGAATGATTATATTAAATCATGCAATTTATATTCCAAGTGCAATTTCACTTGTTTGCATTGTATTAATTTTGAATAAGATGTTAAAACAACAACCTCACACACCTTTAATTTGGGCATACATGATAGGTAGAGACTCAACGTTCTTGAGTGCTGACTCGGTAAGATTTACGAATTGGCGCACCACACAAGACGATCAATGTTCCAAGTAAGATACGTAGGCAAAAAAATTCAATGCACCATAGCAAGCTTCTTCACCACTATGATATTGTATTATATTATAGTATAAGAGGCTAGATCAGGCAACACTTGAACGACATGTCTGCCTTTTAGCTAAGGGACATTTTTGATATTTTATGATTTTCGTGCTTTAGGTAGACGGTATCTCACTGTTTCAAAGGTGTACCTTTTCATTATTGGACTAATAAATTTAGATTTGTTACAGGTATAAGACATAGGCGCGCGAATCGATCACACAAATATTGCTATTCTCCATTATGCATGTTGCCTATTTAAGTCAATCCTTACACTACTTGCCCTCCCTTTATATATGATTCATAATATATATATATACTTGCAATACATTAATTTGTAGAAAAACTAATCCATTAATGACCATTCACTCTTGCAAAGTAGCTTTCAATTTTTTAGCCAAACCATCTATTTCTTTCTCACCTTTCATCCTAATTTTGTCATTCATTTCACTTACATTCTTTTTTATTTCTCCAATATTATCCATCACTTTCCTTATTCCTCTAGCCACCTCTTCTCTTTTTATTTCCCCATTTTCATCTTTCAAAATTTCCACACCAATGCCAAGTTCCTCTATCAATTTTGCATTTGTTGGCTGATCAAGATGTTTGGGCATTGCTATTATGGGAACACCAAAACTTATACTTTCTAATAATGAATTCCACCCGCAGTGAGTCAAGAATCCACCAATACTCGAATGCTCTAAAATTCTTGCTTGTGGTACCCATCCTTTAACAACCATCCCTTTCTCTGATTTTTCAAGAAACCCTTGTGGCAAAACATCTTCAATAGTAGTAGTCACACCTACTGGAAATTTTATAGTCCAAATAAAGTTTACTAGACTTAGCTCAAGCCCTTTAGCTATTTCTTCAATATCTTTCTTTGACAAGATATATTCACTTCCAAACGAAACAAAAACACACGAAGATTTCGCGTCTTTCCTGTCTAGCCATTGGATGATCTCTGAATTATCCTCTTCATCAATGACATCGCGAATAAGTGGACCAATTGATATTATTTCCTTCTTGGACATTTGAGAAAGAATATCAATATACTTTCCTTCAATCTCCTTAGAACTATTGACCAAAACAATGTCATTAGATTGTTCAAAGGCATTTAGGGCTATCCCTCCTAGAATTTTTTGCCTATCTATTTCATCCAAATTTTGAGCAACAATTTCCTTCATCTCATAATTTATAGCCCTAACATTCTCATGGAGAGTATGATAGAATTTTGAAAAAGTAGTTATACTCGATGTGTACAAATGAAATGCAGAAATATTACGCGAAGAAGCTATGGTTTGAGCCCATGGTTGGAAGGTATCATATATGAGAAAATTAGGGTTTAGAGTGTCAATAATGGTGGAAAAATTGGAAGAAGCCATTTGAAAATTTTGGATAAGGGTGAAGTTAAGATGAGGAGGTAGGGCATTGGTTGTGTGATACTTAGGAGGAAGTTCAGGCAAAGAAGGTAAATGAAATTCAACTAATTGTATGGAGAGAGTTGAGGGTTGTTTGGCTAGGGTTTTCTCAATGAATTCAAGAATTATAGGGGTAGAAAGAAAATATATGTGAAAGTTTCTTTTTGCTAATTTCTTGGCTAAGACCAAATAGGGTGTCACATGGCCTTGTGCTAGCCATGGAAAGAGTAAAATAGTTGGAATTTTTTTCTCTTTCTCCATGAATAATATTGGAATTAATCCCTCTATTTGCTTGCCTTCATTTATATAATATGGCAGCCATGACCTTGTATGAACCAAGGAAAGAAGAAAAATTATAAATAATTTTGGATCACTTTTATATATTTTTATAATAGTTTACACATCATGCATGAATATGGTTCTAAGTGCGGATAGATGGGTAAACATTAGTTATATCAAATTATAATACCACAGAAGATTCGTGAAAAGTAATACAAAAGATAGGTACATAAATTAAACACAAGAGATTTTTCGTAGGATCATTTTCTTCTATTTCAATTGTAATTGATTATTGCATGATTTTTTTTTGGGGGAAAAACAATTATTACCTAATCATAATTAAATAATGTAATTTCTAGAAAGTTGAGAATATGTAACAAAAATGATATGATGACAAAGGTGACGATTTAATCAATTTCGAACAATTACTCATTTTTAATACTTTTTTCCCCCCTTAAATTGTTGTTTTCTTCTTTTTTTTGTGTGATTTTTTAATCTAAGAAACGTCCATAAAGAACATCATAATTCGGCCGACTGTTCAAACTAAGTATCCATACAGCTAGGAGTTAGCTGGCCCGTGGCCGGCAGATTGCTAGTTCATGTGACATGTATGGGCGTAGATAAGGGTGGAAGGGGTTCATTTGAATTTTTTTCGTCGAAAAATTATATTGTATATATTAGATTAATATTATTTTTTATGTATATAGAATAGATGTTGAATTGTTTTGGCTTCTTTGTATGCTTACTTCATTATATTTTAGATCGCCTTACTGAAAATTCTGACTCTGCCACTGAAAACATATCTTGAGCAACATATAAGGAGCATTGTTTACATCAACTAATGCATGAAAGATCAATAATGGGGTGATCGTGATTCATGAGAATGATGATTTTTTGTATCTTTGCCTCAATTTTGGATTCATATTAACTTGTGAGGCAAAAAATGTCTCACACAAGCATAAAATGATTTTATTTTAATCCGACCACATATTTTGAGGTTTGTCCTATATTTTAGAAAAAATTAGATAAAATGTCCATTGAATTTGTTACCCGGAGCAATTCTCAGGCCCAACATGCATCTCTGCCAGAGGCACAGTTCAATGTTGACCCGGGCCCAACTTAGTTAATACTACACTTTGTCTTTGTATTTGTAAATATAAATAGTCAGTAGATATTTTGTAATGGCGGTTGAACAAATATGTGATTAATAAAACTTTCTCTTTTCTCCTTTTCTCTCTTTTCGTCTTCAACCTTCTAAGCTCTTCTTCGATTTTATCTTCTGCATAGTGTAATCTTCTACACATTAACATGGTATTAGATCATGGATTCATCTTGTTCTCTTCACGATCTATCGACCGATGTTACCCGTGAATGGTATCTCCAACGGAATCGTCTTCAGAGTAGTTGTACAGTTGTCTGAGGTTAGGGTTCGGATTTGTGCTCGATTATTCGAGACCTTTACCTCTTCAGGTGTAAAACGGTAATATAGGTCTTACTCATCTCTCATACATTTCGAGATTGATCTTTGATTTTATGCGAAATTCGATTTTGCTGTTGTACTCCTCAAGTGTGTTCTGTGTATCGACCATTATCCTCGTGTTGCTGATCTCGATTGACTGTTTTGGTTGTAATTTTTTGATGTATCTAGCATAACATGGGTAGCCATTCAACTAGTTCTACTGTTGGTGCGAGTACTGAGGGTTTTACTCCCTTTTCTCTAGATAATTCCCATCTTTTTTATGTACATCTCTCTGACAACCCTGGTAGCCAATTGGTAGCTGTGCCATTCTCAGGTACTGGGTTTGTCTTAGGGAGGAATAACATGTTGACCTCCTTATCTTCTAAGAACAAATTAGGTCTTTAGATGAGAGATACCCCCAACCTACTACAGATTCCCCTTACTTTCCATATTGGGAAAGGTGCAATGACATGATAAAAGCCTGGATCATTAACTCAGTTTCCAAGGACATTGCCATTAGTGTTATGTGTTTGAAAACTGCTAAAGAGGTATGGGAAGATATAAATGAAAGATTTGGTCAATCAAATGGGTCTAAATATGTACAACTTCAGAGAGAGATTAGTTTTACTATTCAGGGTTCTTCTGATATTGCAACATACTATACTAGACTTAGGACTTTGTGGGATGAACTTAGGTGTGCCTATGTTGGTCCTGTGTGCACTTGTGGTGCCTTGCACAAATTTATAGAAGACCAACAACTTCTCCAATTCCTCAGTGGTTCAAATGATTCTTTATCCACTGTAAAGAGCAACGTTTTGATGACGAACCCTTTTCCATCCATCACCAAAGTTTACTCTCTTCTCCAGCAAGACAAAAGCCAAAGGGAAAACATCCCACCTCCTCCTAGTTTTTCTGGAGAGTCTAGTGCTTTCTCAGCAAGTTCCTCAGCTCCTCATCCTAGGAAACCTTCCCAGAGAATCAACTTTGATTACAAGAGACCAGTGCCTCCAGCACCTACAGGACCAGGTGTCTTGTACTGCAAATACTGCAGGAGTATTGGGCATATTATGGGCAAATGCCACAGACTCCATGGATACCCTGCGGACTACAAGTTCACCAAAGATAAGAAGTCTGCCTCTTGTGTTCAAGCTGAAGTTCCTCCTTCTCCACCTCCTTTATCAGCTCTTTCTTCATCTTATGGTCCAACTCCCACTCCTGATGAGACATTTACACATGGTTTTAATAGGGAACAATATCATCATTTACAGACCATGTTTCAGCAGTGTCGGGTGTCTCCAGGATATAACTTTGACCAGGATCCAGCTGAAAGTTCTGGTTTTGCTCATTTTGCAGGTCTGTTTACTACCTATGATGTTAATACTGTTGATTCTCATGTTTGTGCTTCTTCACAATTAGGTGTCAATCCTTGAATTTTGGATTCAGGGGCTACTAACCACATGACCCCTCACAAAGATTTACTTCAAAACCTCACCCCTTTATCAAAACCTTTCCTTGTCACTCTACCCAATGGTTATAAAGTAAGAGTGTTATCAACTGGAGATTTAGTCCTCATAGATGATATCATTTTACTTAATGTCCTTCTTGTTCCTTCCTTTCACTTCAATTTAATATCCATCCACCAACTTATTTCTCAGTTGAATGTTATGGCCATTCTCACCAAGTCTCATTGTTTCTTATAGGACCCTTCTCTGAAGAGGCCACTGGTTATTGCTAAGGCTGCAGGAAGACTTTACTATTTCCATCCGGATGCTAATTTGTTTCTCGTCTCTGGTTCTCCTACTCTCCCCTGTAATATTCCCATTCCAGTTTTCCTGTTGCTGATTGTAATAAACAACATACTGATGCATCTTCTGCACCTAGTTGTTATTCTGATTTCAATACTGTCATGCAATGTAATTCCATTCCTGTTTGTAATTCTTCTTCTATGAGTAATAAATCAGACTTATTTTGGCATCAAAGATTGGGCCATATACCTTTTCATAAGATGCATACCATTCCTTTCCTTTCTACCAAGTTGTCCAACAAACAACACTTCTTATGTCCAATCTGTCCTATGGCAAGACAACAAAGGTTACCTTTCCATGATAGTGTCATACATACCTCAGCCCTTTTCCAGTTAGTCCATATTGACATTTGGGGTCCCTACAATACCCAAACTTATAATGGCTTTAGGTATTTTCTCACCTTGGTGGATGATTTCACTAGAGCTACCTGGACTCATCTCCTCTCTTCTAAGGGTAATGCTCTTGACATTCTTAAAGCTTTCACCACCATGGTAAAGGTTCAATTCCACACTTCAGTCCAATCTTTTAGATCAAACAATGCTTTTGAGCTTAGCAGCAGTGCTGCTTCTTCTGCCTTCTTTACCAGTCAAGGCATTCTCCATCAAATTACTATTCCACACACCCCACAACAAAATAGAGTTGTGGAAAGGAAACACAAACATCTTTTATAAGTCTCTCGAGCCCTTCTTTTTCAATCCAAGTTACCTCTTCAATATTGGGGTGAATGTGTCCTCACTGCTACCTATCTTATCAATAGAATTCCTTCCCCCATTCTACATAACATATCTCCATTTGAGAAACTCCATGGTACTCCTCCTTCTTATGCTCATCTTAGATCTTTTAGCTGCTTGTGATTTGCCACCACTCCCAAGATTGGTAGGGATAAATTCCAGTCAAGAACAGTTCCCTCCTTATTTTTAGGGTATCTTTCAGGCAAAAAGGGTTATAAACTTCTTTCTCTTGCTACCCTTTCTGTATTCTCTTCTAGAGATGTTGTGTTTCATGAGCACATTTTCCCTTACATTTCTCCTCCTCCTTCCTCCCTTTTTCCTAATCCAAATCCACCTTTTGTTGATCCAATCCCTAGTTTCATTCCCTCTCCTCCTCCTCCTTCCTCACACACTTCAGTTCCTACTTCTCATCCAGTTCCATCACCACATGTTGTCCCTCCTCTTCCTACTACCAGATCTGGCAGGACTATTGTCAAGCCTTCTTACCTTTCTGATTTTTATTGCTCTTCTGTACTTCCCTCTTCTTTAGTCCCTAATCTACCCAAGGTTTTATCTGTTGAGTCTCACATACTCGAGCCTCAGTATTATCAACAGGCAGCATCCAATCCTGCTTGACAGGAGGCCATGGTGAAAGAGTTTGCTGCTTTTGATGCAAATCATACTTGGGACCTTGCCCCTCTTCCTCCACATAAGAAAGCAATTCCTTGTAAATGGGTCTACAAGGTCAAAACAAAGGGCTGATGGTACTATCGAAAGGTACAAGGCTAGGTTGGTTGTTCGAGGTGACACTCAAAAGGAGGGCATCAATTTCACAGACACTTTTTCCCCTGTGGTTAAACTTACCACCATCAAATGTTTGCTTACTATGGCTGTAAAAAGGGGCTGGACTGTTTTCCAATTAGATGTGAACAATGTCTTTTTGCATGGTGACCTCCATGAGGAAGTTTACATGAAAGTACCTCCAGGCCTAGAGGTCAGTTCTTCTTCTTCTCATTTGGTTTGCCGTCTTCACAAATCATTGTATGGTTTTCGCCAAGCGTCTAGACAGTGGTTCTCCAAGTTGTCTGAGGCACTACTCTCCAGGGGTTATCAGTCCAGCAAAAATGATTACTCCTTATTTTCTAAGACTGTTTCTGGGTCCACAATGCTCTTGGCAGTCTATGTCGATGATATACTCCTCGCTGGTGATGATTTGCTCAAACTAAATTCTCTTAAATCATTTTTGGACTCACAATTTAAGATAAAGGATCTGGGTTTAGTCTACTATTTTTTGGGTTTGGAAGTTTCTTCTCATCCCCAGGGTTATGTTATGAGTCAACGCAAATACACTACTGATCTGTTTGCTGAGTTCAATTGTCATCTTTTTTCTCCTGTTGTTTCTCCTTTAGATGCTTCTGTTAAGCTCTCTGTTGACATGGGAGCTCCTGCTTTTGATCCTAGCCTTTACCGGAGATTGGTTGGCAAGCTTAACTTCTTGCAACACACTCGTCCTGACATCGCCTTTTCGGTGCAGCATTTAAGTCAGTTTCTGCAGCACCCTCAGGTGCCTCACATGATGGCTGCCCTACATGTACTTCGTTATTTGCTCAATGCTCCGGACCAAGGGATTTTGTTGACCGGCTCTGATGATTTTTCCCTTGCTGCTTACTCTGATTCTGATTGGGTTGGTTGTGCTGATTCTCGTAGGTTTGTCACCGGGTTCTTCATTATTCTTGGTGGTAGCCCCATCTCTTGGAAGAGTAAGAAGCAACCTACCATATCTTTGTCTTCAGCCGAAGCCGAATATAGAGCTCTGCGCAAAGTTGTGGCAGAAATATCTTGGCTGGTACGCCTTCTGGGTGATCTTGGCTTAGTTGTGCCTGGTCATGTTCCCATCTTTTGTGATAGTCAAGATGCCTGACACATCGCCAAGAACCTTGTCTTCTACGAATGCACTAAGCATATCGAGATCGATTGCCACTTTGTTCGTGACTGTCTTTCTGCTGGGTTAATTCCTCTTCATTTTGTTTCTAGTGCTAATGAATTGGCTGATATTATGACTAAGTCTTTGTCAGGGCCTCTACATTCTGGTGTTCTTTCCAAGCTTGGCGTGTTCCCACCCTCCAGCTTGAGGGGGGGTGTTACCTGGAGCAATTCTCAGGCCCAACATGCATCTCTGCCAGAGGCACAGTTCAATGTTGATTCGGGCCCAACTTAGTTAATACTACACTTTGTCATTGTATTTGTAAATATAAATAGTCAGTAGATATTTTGTAATGGCGGTTGAACAAATATGTGATTAATAAAACTTTCTCTTTTCTCCTTTTCTCTCTCTTCGTCTTCAACCTTCTAAGCTCTTCTTCGATTTTATCTTTCGCATAGTGTAATCTTCTGCACATTAACAGAATTCGATCATTCTTTCCCCTGGGCTTTAACATTAACAATGTTGTCTAAACGCAAAACAAATCTAGAATATAATGGGCTGAACACGAAACTGATGGTGAATTGCATTCTTAATTGGACAAAAATTTGGATGTGATATATCCATTTCTGGGTTTTCATTTATTGGGCTTATAGAGCCCAACCAAAACTCATGGCCAATCACCAAGGGACAACTACACAAATGCCCCTTAAAGGAGGTGGCTTTGTATTTTTGCCCCCCATAAGAAAGGTCTTACAAAAATAGTCTTCCTTGTTTTTATGTATAGAACAACTACATTTTTGCCCCTCTATACCTCAAATATTTTTAAACAACTCTCCATGCTCATTTGCCTCTCAACTTTTATATTTATTTCTTTTTCTCTTTTTTATTTTTTTTATTATTATCTTTTTTTTTCTTTTTTTCTCAACCTTTATTTTTCTTTTATTTTTGTTTTTATTCTTTCTTCTACATTTTTTTCTTTTTTCTCAATCTTTATTTTTTTTCATTTTCTCCTCTCAATTCTATTTTTTTCTCCTTTTTATTTTTTATTTTTTTATTTTTCTCAACCTTTATTTTTTCGTTTATTTTTTATTTTGTCTTTTTTTCTTCGTTTTTTCCTTTTTTTCTCAATTTTTATTTTTTTCTCTCAACTTCTATTTTTTTATTTTTTCTTTGATTTTTAATTTTTCTTTTCTCTTTTTTTTAATCATTTTTGTCGACCTTCATTTCTTTTATGAGATATTTTATAACTCTTAGGCAAGACTTAGCCCAAGGACTTTCAAACAACAAATTACGCCCCCATGAGCAAAACTTGACATTAGTACATTGTGTCTTGATATATGAGATGTTTTATAACCCTTGTCTCAGAGGCAAGACTTAGCCCAAGGACCTCTCAAAAAATACAAGTTACGCTTCATGGGCAAGAGTTCACACTACTTCATTGTGTCTTAATTTATGAGATACTCTATAACTCTTGCCTTAGAGGCAAGACTTAGCTCAAGAATTTTCAAACAACAAGTTATGCCCCACGAGCAAGACTTGACACTACCTCATTGTGTCTTGATTTATAAGACATTCTATAACTCTTGCCTTAGAGACAAGACTTAGACCAAGGACTTTCAAACAATAAGTTACACCACATGGGCAAGAGTTGACACTACCACATTGTGCTTGATTTATGAGATGCTCTATAACGCTTGCCTAAGAGGCAAGACTTAGCCCAAGGACTTCCAAATAACAAGTTACGTCACATGGGCAAGAGTTGACACTACCACATTATGTCTTGATTTATGCGATACTCTGTTACTCTTGCCTTAGAGGCAAGACTTAGCTCAAAGACTTTCAAACAACAAGTTACGCCTCATGGGCAAGAGTTGACACTAGCACATTGTGTCTTGATCATGAGATGCTCTATAACGTTTGCCTTAGAGGCAAGACTTAGCCCAAGGGCCTCCCAAAAAATAAGTTATGCCCCATGGGCAAGAGTTAACACTACTTCATTGTGTCTTAATTTATGAGATGCTCTATAACTCTTGCTTTAGATGCAAGACTTAGCTCAAAAATTTTCAAACAAGAAGTTATGCCCCACGCGCAAGACTTGACACTACCTCATTGTGTCTTCATTTATGAGATATTCTATAATATTTGCCTTAGAGGCAAGACTTGTTCCAAAGGACTTCCAAACAACAAAGCACGTCCTTAAATTTACTTCGATTTCAAATAAAGAAGATCCTCTTTGCGGATTATCCAACTTTTTGGTCATTAGCAAAAAATAATAGAGATTAAGAAAAAAGAGAAGAAAAAAAGAGAAAAGGAAAAAATAAAGATTAAAATAAAAGGAAAAAAGAGAAGAAAAAGAAAAGTTGAGAAAAAAAGAAAAAAGAGAAAAAAAAATAAAGGTTGAGAAAAAAAAGAACAAAAAAATAAAGTGAGAGAAAAAGAAAAAGAAAAAAAAAAGGTTGAGAAAAAAGAAAACGAGAATTAAAAAAAATTGAGAAAAAAGAAAAAAAAAGAAAAAAGAAAAAAAATTAAAAAGATAAAAGAAAAAGGAAAAAATGAAAATTAAAAGTTGAGAGAGAAATGAACATGGAGAGTTGTGGTGTAGAGGGGTAAAAATGTATTTGTTCTATACATAAAAAGGAAGGAAGAGTATTCTTTAAAGACTTTTCTTATGAAGAGCAAAAATTGAAGACCACTCACTTTTGGAGACACTCCATGTAATTTTCTGAATCACCAACCCATTTCAAATCAAATCATATATAGCTCCTTACCCCATAGGTACTACTTTAGAATTTAGAATAGATTGCGTACATGTTTATCCAAGTCGTACATGTTTATCCAAGTCTAGCAAATTAGGGACATTAAATCTGGGAAAAATACAAATTCTCAGCGCGAAATATAATTCTAAAGTACTCCAAATACTCAAATATAGTCAATCAAGAAGGTGCTAAGATCCTTGCAGAGTTCCCCAACAGCATAGAGCTTGGAAAGCTAGGATTCGGTCAAGATCCGAACAACAATGAGCACTCAACTACTAGTAAAAGGGGAAAAAGTTGACTTTGAGAAAGAAGGTGTTTCTTGCCGCTTTATTAGCGCTTGTTTTATATCTCCTCAATAAAAAAGATTTCAACTATTTCCTAATTGAACTTGTCAAAAACAGTCCGTTACACATTCTAACTTTATGAGCTGCCTCTAAAAAAAAAAAAGTAACAGTATGAAATCAATTCACCTTTAAGCTATATGGTTCTTGAAAGGTCCTTATTGAAAGCAGTAAAAACATAATCAGGAAAAGAGAATAGAAACTTTGGATGGGAAATTCGAATATATTCACGTTGAATATAGAATTTCCACGATACTACACAAAAATTATAGTGTCTTGGAAAAGTCCCTCTTGAATTAACAGTATAGTATATTATGTAAGAACCAATAAAAATTACACTACTATTTCATCTTTAATTAAATATCTCTTGTTCGATCCCTGCAATGTATAAAGTCTCGTTTGTTAAGTAGCATTTTACCCTCATGAATCTAGAAAAAATAGTACACTATGTAAGATGCTCTTATATATACTACATATATATATATATATCCTTTTAACATTAAAAAAAAAAAAAGACAAAACAATACATGTCGTCAGTTGTAGTACTAAAAAGAGAAGTGTCATGATTACTAACAAAGAAACAAATAAATACTTACAAAATACAAAGGAGAATGACTGGCTTTTTGATAGTTCCCATGTATGTCTTCCACTGTTTCCTTAATTTCTATTCCATCCATTCTTCCTAACAGACATTCATGTTTCATCAGCAAATCAAATCTATGTTATTCGAATTTTTAAAAAATATTAATTAATATATATTAAATTCATCAAAAATAATATATTTTTGAAAAAATTGACATGAATATAATATTAAAAGCGAAAAATCCGCACAATTTAAAATCAAACACCAAAAAGAGAGAATATTTTAGGGCCTTTTGGAATGATATTCTAAATTTGAATAGAATAATCATTTTTAATATTATGATTCAACCTGTTTCTAAATCTTGCGTATATCAAAAGCTTTAGTGCATCGAATTATTGTTACTATATTGTAAGTTATCGTCCATAAAACTTAAGATTATTAACTTGAAAAATATGATAGACTACTTGTTACAATAAAATTAAAATATACCGGCAATATATTAAAAAAAATTCTATTAGTACATTTAATTTATGACCCACGTTTTCTTTTTCCTCTTTGATATATTATTTCTTCGAATCTAATTTATGTGATATATTTTTTATTTTAATTTATTTTTAAAAAAATGTCATACTTTTTAATTTTAAAAAAAATATGCTAATAAAATATCAAGATACAAAGGCAATAAATAATAAAAAGAATAGAAAATTACATAATTACTAAGTACTACTACTAATAAAACAAAAAAGATATAGGACTAACCCCTGCCTCTCTTATCTAAAAGTGCGGCAACACTAGACCATCTATTAACCCTTATATTCTAATCGTATGAGAGAATTGCTCAAGTTTTATAAAAAGATCACTCATTTTATTAATCACCAATCACGATATGAAACTTTTTCATTCTTTCAACCGTTAGAATCAGTGTTTACTGAGGATATATCTTTCTTGACCATGTTTTTTGTCACACATAAACATAGTAAGTATTCATTAACATACTAAAACCCTTTAATAGAAGAGACTGCAAAAGCCAAAAAAAAAAAAAAAAAAAATACAACTCTCTGTGTAAATAAATAATGTCTGCAATTACGGCTCTGAATTACACTTTTTAATAACCATGTGTGGGGTGTAGGGGGGTGGACTGTAATTGGCCACCAGTCATTCTATAAATCTAGAGGTAAACATGGTACGATCTTTTGTATAGTTTGAACGACTCTGAAAAACAAGTCCTTTTTCTTTGTTGTAAATGGAAACCAAATCTTGTGAATAAAATTCACTCACATTAATATATCTCTACCTAGATTTTCTTTTCTTTCTTTTTCTATTCTTTGGAATTGTAAATCTAAGGGCGACGTGACGAACTACTACTTATTACTCATCATTACATGCATGGAGGATAATAAAATGTTATTATAGACGAGTGATTATGTCACGTAGAATGTGTGCGTCTACTTATTTAATTTTATGCAAATTTAAGTATTTACTTATATTGCACATTTAATGTTAAAGGATATAAATATCAGTTGAGGCCAAGTTAAAAAACATATTTATGTATTATTGATTTCACAAAAGACGTAATTATTATAATGAAATATTGTTATAGAGAATGATTATTATAAAGAGATCTGATTGTATTATAGCAATGAACAATTACTCTCGATTTATGTGATTACAATTTATTGTAATTGGACACAAATTTGAAAAAAAAAAAAAAAGAATTATGGTTCAATACAAATCATAATTATTTGTGTGGCTATAATTTATTTATTTTTAAGGGTAAAATGAGAAGTTTAATGTTAAATTGTGTAATATTATTTTCTTTTAATTAGTCAATCTAAAAAGAAATCATCTTTCTATATTTAGTACTCGCTCTATCCACTTTTACTTGTCCACTATACTAAGAATAGATATTCACTTTTATTTGTTCAATCTAAAAAATCAAGAGACAACTTACCATTTTATACATATTTTACCCTTATTATATAGGATGATATGTAAAATTATTACTTTATTTATTATTATTATTATTTAAGGAATGTGTCAAGTCAAACATAGCTAGATAATTTCTCTATTTTACTTTAATGAAATAATTTATACCTACACAAATATCAATAATTTATTTTAAACTCCAAAATTTTAATGTCTTATCAAATACCATCACGTAAATTAAAAGGGGTTTGTGATATTTTTTCGGACAGACAAGAAAAGTGCATTACATGTTTTGAATTAGAATATAGGAAGTACTACTCATAATTACTAAGATCAAGAATATTGACGACTAGCTTTTATGTATTAGAACCAAGGTTTATTGCATTTCCCTTTAAACAAATAACAGCCTTTTACATGAGATATCATCTTTCTCTATCAGTTGTTAAGCATATAGCCATATACTATCATTTTTAGATTAAAATACGTCTTTTATGATTTCTATTCTAAGAATACAAGGAATATATGAAATCTACTTAAAAAAATAATCAAAATGTCAAAAATATAATGATTACTAAAAGGAAAATAGAATGAGAAAAATTGATGATGACATATATATTGACATGCATCAACTCTTAGGTTTTCAAATCGATCCAAATGTCTTTGACTTTGTGTTAGAAAAGAAAATTTTAATATAATAGATGGACGTGAAAATATTAAAAGTCGTATTTTCAAATGATTATTCCCTCCGATTTAAAATAAATAAATTTTTGAGGTGTAACACCCTTTAAGAAAGTTAGTTAATAATAATATTAATTAAAGAGTAATTTTTAATATTACCCTTTTGAGTTTTATCAAACTCTTCGTAAAGATCGGGATAGTTAACACTTTCTTCGTTCCTAAATAAGTGGTGTTTTTAATTAGCTAGGATACACCCTTTAAGAAACTATTTATTCATTAGAAAACAAAGAGTATTTTTTTACTAACTTACCTTTAATAAATACCTTGAAAAAGATGTAACTCTTTAATAGCTCTTGGTTATATAAAACTCTCTTTATTTAAAGAAGAGTAGAATTAGAAGAATTTCATTAATGTCTTTTTTTATTATCTAAACACCAATCATTTAGGAACAAAATGAAAAAATTAAAATACAACTTATTTAGGAACGAAGGGAGTAATTTATTAAAGAGAATAAGGATAATTTTGAAAAATAATAATAATTAATACATCTTTGGCTTTGAAAAAAATCATTCATTTTAGATCATAAGAAAAGTGTCATAAATTCATTTATTTTGGACCGGGGGAGTAAGTCTCATTAAGATCAGCATGGCTGGTGGTAAGAAGATTCGAATTCCTTTACTCTTAATTAGAGATCTCGGATTCGAGCTTCCGAGAATGGAAAAAATCTTGTTAAAAGTGTTGCCCCCTAAAATGAACTTTGCAATGGACGTATCCAAATTTAGTCGAACCTCAATACATTAAAGGGTCATTTGATACCTGAAATAAAGATAATAATTTCGGGATAAAATTTGGGATTAACTTTATCTCATATTTAGTATGAGGTATTAGCTAATTTTAAAATTATTTTATTTCATCATTTGTATAAAATGGTGAAATAACTATACCATATAAAAGGTAGAATAAAATAGTTTCATAAATATTCCTACTTATCCCATCTCCCCCGTACCAAACTACCCCTAATACTTTAATTCATATCTCTCTTAGGGTTTTTCTAACTAAAATCCATAGAAATATCAAAATTTGTTGTTTTGAATTGTCAAATTAAGCGTTGGAAATGTAAATGGAAGAGGATGACATAATGTTTTAAACTGTATTTATTGTAAATCAGAGAAACATCCTCTGATTGTATTTCCTAGAATAAGCAAAAGGCTAAAACTGGCATGGGATAAAGCCAGATAGGATATATTTCCCTCCCAAAAATTCTTATATATAGGGTAAAAAATTATCACATTATAATAAATTTTAGCACATGATGATAGGAAGTTAGTTGACTTGTTTTTTAATCAGATAATATGTTACTACTAATATTTATTACAGAAACTTACGTGTAGTTACTTAAATCCAATTAATCTAAATGTAGTTCAAGAGTAAAATTGACTATTTTTGAATAATTCAAAATTAAAATTGGATCATTTTTCGTTGTTTTGGAATGATCATTAGTGGAAAATGTATTTTTGAGCTATTTGGCTACTTGAAGGCTTAGAGCCTGTTTGGATTGACTTTTCTTTTTTGGCTTATAAATTAACTTTTGATTTTTGGCTTATTTTTATCATTTTGACTTAAAACAAGGTGCTTATAAGCACTTTTTATTTTAAACACTTCAAAAGTGTTTAAAAGTTATTTTGACTTAAGAACACTTAAAATAAGTCAATTCAAACAGACTCTTAAAGGCATTTTTGAGTAAAAAAAAGTAACAACGAGGGTATTTTTAAGCAAAAATATAATGGAGGATAAATTTGACCAATTTCGAATAGCTAATTAAGGGATATTTTTGGCCTTTTTCCCTTTCAATAATAGGCTGGACCAACCAATTATACCATTTTTCGTTATATACTCCATCTGTTTCAATTTATGTGGAGGTATTTGACTAGGCAGAAGTTTAAGAATAAAAAAACTTTTGAAACTTGTGATCTAAAACAAGTAATAGATATTTGTGTGATTATAAACGATCTCATTAAGACATGAAAATGAGAAGTTTTAAGTTAATCTCTTACTAAATTTAGAAATCGATCATTCTTTTTTGAACTGACTAAAAAACAAGATTATCAATAAAATTGAGACGGAAAGAGTAACTAAAAAATGCAGATTCATAATCTCTCGAATTAGTTATGAATAAATTCAGAAATTATATAAGAATCATCTCATTTCACGATTCATGGTTAAATATATTTTACACCGTCAATATATACATAGAAATTAAACTCTTTATCCTAAATAATGCTCACCAATGGGATTTCCTCTTCTTGGCTTAGAATTTTATGGTTCCTACTCTATTCAATTCTCCCCCCTCCCCCCTTCAACCCCCACCCCACCCCCACCAACCCCACTGCCTTTTTGTCTCTCACAAATACAAGCACAATGTCCCAAATGTAAGCTCTATATCATCATCACCTATGCCCTGCTAGTAACTCTCCCATTTAACCCTATATATCTTCCCTCCCCTAAAAGCAAAAAGAAATTAAAATATTCTTCCTAGTTGTCTTTAAAGGCCATGGAGAAAAGTAGTAGTAAATACTTCAAACACCAAACCATGAAGGAGTTGAATAACAACAACAAGAATGTTAAAGAATATTCATGGGAAAATAATTATGGAGATCAAGGAGGAGATTTAGTAGGAGGGTTTTTATGGCCACCAAGATCCTACACATGTAGCTTTTGCAAAAGGGAATTCAAATCTGCTCAAGCACTTGGTGGTCACATGAATGTTCATAGAAGAGATAGAGCTAGACTTAGACTTCAATCATCATCAGATACTAATCTTCCAAACCCTAACCCTAACCCTAATCTTGTTTCACCATCTTCTCCTTCAAAAAAATTCTTCCCTCCTTTTGTTTCTACACTACCTCCATTATTATCTCCTAATTCCTTTTCTTCTACTACCGCGGGCGGTGGCTCTCATGAGATGATGAAAAATGGAGATTTGATGACAAAAATGGCAAGTGCAAAGTTTGAGAAAAATGGAAAAGAATGTAGTGAAGTGGTGGTGAAGAGGGGTGAATTTTTGAGATTGGATTTGGGAATTGGTTTGATTAGTGAATCAAAGGATGATTTGGATTTGGAGCTTAGACTTGGTTACATTTAGAACAAATTTCCAATGCTTTAAGGTTTTTAGTGCTTGAGTTGTTGGCTTTTTACTAGTTCAAGAAAAAAGTTGGGGGGGGGGGGGGGGTGTAAAAGAAAGTTTAACAAAAAGTGCACCATTGAAGTTTAGATTGAAGATGCAAAGATGTAAGATCCCTGCCAGATAATATTGCTGTTTTATTTTAGATTAATTTCTAATTACTATTATCTCTTCCATATTTAATTTCTATGTTATGTAGGTATTAATGTACTTTAGTAAATCTTCTAAAAATTAATATCTTCTCTATATATTATTGTTATCAAAGTTCTTCAGTTTGTTTCTTTTTCTTAATCTTTGAGAATGTAAATATATAATTTTAAGCTTTTGAATCTAATGTAGGAAATTTCTCGAAAAGCTAATCATAAGTTCTTCTCGATCTCCGGCTTCTTCTTTCACTCCCCTATTTTTTTCTTCAGTTCTTGTAGTTTTGAGATCATCAGTTGAGTGAGTTTGATTATTACGTTAATGATTAGTCCATTTGTATGTTATTGCTATGATTTTATGTGATAGTTAATGGGTTTAAATGGTTATTTGAGAAGATTTTGTGTAAAGAGTTTGCTTCCTTTATCTAATATGAAAAATACTATAAAATTGTCAAACAAAGAAGAACAGTCTGCATCTATGATCTAATACATAGGGTATTAGAAAGACATAGTTAAGATATATAATATTCATATTTATACATAGTAAGTCTACTTAGACACATGATAGCTTATTGGAGCAACGAATCAACGATAAAATTGTTTCTGTTTGACGACCATAGGTCATCAGTTCGAGCCATTGAATCAATATAATTACTTATGTTTGTGTCAGGATAGGCTACTTTACACCCGGCCTTGGAGTGTGGATTGTACGTGAACGAGATGTTTTGTGCACTAGACGACCCTTTAACTCTGCTTAGACATGACTTATTTATGCCATCTTCATCAACATTTTAACAAAGATGAGTGATGATTTGCTTTACTTTCTACTAGGGAATTAATAAAATTTAGAGAAAGCAAGTAAATGAACTCCTAGATCTACCCTAAGTACAAACTTTGAGAAAGGACAATCATTTTCATTTTTATGGCCTTACAAGTATGTAAAAATGCATTGGCGCACATGGAAAAATGTTGCATTTATCAGGAAAGTGAATCGACATGAAGTACCACCATTTCTTTAAATTAAATTACAAGAAAAGTTCATGTTCCATTTAAAATATTTTTTATATATATAAGTCCCAATTTAATTATATGATGTTTTCTCTTTTAATGTCTCAAAATATACGGTAGAACAATTAAATCGAAGTAGATGCTCAGATGGTAAACACCTTCCTGCTCCAAAAAGCGCTCAGCGTTCTTAAAACCCTTTGTTTGGTTAGTATTTCATAAACAAACTAAGAGGAATTTGAAAAACAAAAAAGGGAAAAGGCCTAAAATCATCCTTAAACTTATATCGGATTTTCAAGTATACACTACTTTGCGGGGTTCTATTACCCACTAGATTGGAAAAGGGAGAAAAAATTGTAAATAGCACTATTAGCGCCTGTTATTGCAAAAAAAAAAAAGAAGAAGAAGTGAAAGTGCAAGGCTTTGCTATATTTTAAAACATAGCAACACTTTAATTTCAAAAACATAGCAGAATACATTTATTCGCACACATACAAATACAGTATCTCATCATAACTGAAAATCGTGGTGATACAATATCTAATTGTAACTATATATATATGTATATGAATATATGTGTGGTCAACTGTATATGTATGTATTTGTTTTTAAAGAAAAAATTGGATGTATGTGCCGCCAACTATATGTGTGGACAGTAATGGGTAAGGTTTTTCGATACACAAATATATGTATGTGTCTTTATGCAATAAAATTACATAATCTCGCAATGTTATATAATTTTTTTCTAAGTACCACTATAAAGAATAATATGTCAACCGAAATTGCTAGTAATTACTCAATTTTGTAACAAGTTCAAGTTTGTTGTTGTCACTTAAGTTTTCATCGTACTTTAGAGTTAAGCATTATATACCAATTACCAACAGTACTTATCATATCTACTGAACTAAGTACTTCATCTAGGCAATGAGTATAGTTGACTGAAAAATAAAGACAATAAACACAGAAAAAGGTACTTAGAAGTTCTTGCCTCTAAAGTCCTATTGCCTTTTTATCATATTGGAGACTATAGTAACCTAAGATGTTTTTTATGCAATATGAATATATACTAAAAAATAATTTCCAACATTTAATAATGTCTCTGCCCTTTTACAAAAAATCATGTAGCTTATATAAGGACCAACTGAATCATACACTTTTCATATTTCCTTAACCATTGTGAAAAAATTTAATTCAAGAATGACAATTCTATCTGATGAAGTACTTGAATAGGAGCTAGTATATGTCATGCATTATTGCCTCTTGTCCTTTTTTTTTTTGGTGTTTTCTTACCCAGAGTTTAAGCTAGCGTTTGGCCATAATTTTTGAATCAGTTTTTTAAAAAATTTCTTTAAATATTTATTTGATCATGAAATTTGATCATATTTTGAATATTTATTTTTAAAATATTTTCAAGTTCTCAAAAATTATCATTTTTTATGAGAAACTTCACTTCCACTGATCATAAAACTTTTAAAAAATATTCAAGTAAAGTGCATGTCCAGATGCAACTTCAAATTCCAAAAATCATAATTATAAAACTCAAACTTTTAAATTTTAACTTTAAAATCTATATAATCAAACGGAAGCTAGCTAATTTATCTGACACGAGGGCGTAAAAGATATTTATATAATAATTAGGTCTTAAGTAAGTATAGATAAACTTCTTGATAAAATTATTCGTAATCCAAAAATAGTACTCCCATTCTTTCATTTAGTTTGATACTATTCCTTATTAATTTGTTCCGAAAAAATACATTTTTATATTTTTTAATGAAAAGTTGTTATATAGTCATACAAATATCATAACATGTTTAATATCACAAACATTAAAGCCGTATTATTGTACAAAAGTTATGACATATATGAAACCACAATTATTATTATTTTTAAGAATATGTTTTTCTTAAACTACATGACGAATCAAATTATGTCAAATAAATTAAAACAAATGAAGTACTTAGTAATCAACTTGCTATCACATGTTAAAATTATTGATAGAGTAGGATCTGAGGCTTATTCCAATTGATATTGATGTTTATAATTAAAGAAGGCTAGGTGACATATTTTATATAATTACGTAATGGGGGCTTGAAAATACGCACATAAAATTTTCAAAATTTGAAGCGATAATGTATAATATTATTCCCTTCGTCTCAATTTATGTGACACAATAGTGATACGATCAACTAATCTTAATCGAAATTTGAGATTCAAATAAGTATTTCTTGGACAGTAATTTTTTATATATCATTTAATAACAGTCAATTATTGTGACTTATACTTTTTACGTACTCCCTCCGTTCCAATTTATGTGACATCTTTTGACTAAGCACAAAATTTAAGGAAAAAAAGAAGATTTTTAAAATTTGTGGTATAAAATCCTCATTGACCATTTGTGTGGTTAAAAGTGAAATTTAAAAGTTAAATTATTTTTTAATTATAAAAAAGTGACATTCTTTTTTGAACGAGCTAAAAAGGAAAGGGTACTATATAAATTGGGACAAAGAAATTAGTTTCGAAATATCTAAATTTTAATTCAAAAAATTTAAAGATTTCATATCCTATTTCAAAATCAAAATTAAACTATTTGACTCTCAAAATCTAAATCATACTATATAAATTGAAATAACGAGAATAACAAATTTAAAGTGTTATCAATGTATTCAACCTTGATATTTTGACTCAATCATAATAAAAATTCTAACTTCGAGTGCTTCCATTGAATAAGAAGTGGACGTACTTGGTAGGTCCTGTATATTAAATAATCATAAGGGGTCGTTTGGTTGAGAATTAGATATTTTGAGATCATTAATTTTGAAATTAGCTATTCTGAGATTAGTTATACATCCCACATTGCATATCGGATAACTTATCCTATCACTATGCTATAAATGGTGGGATAAATAATCACTGGATTAACTAATACCTCCAATCAAATGCAGGATAAAATAATTTTGCATTTTATCCCGGGACTATTATACCTTATATATCCCAAGACTATTCGTTTGGTGTGAAGGATAAAAATAAATAGTCTTGGGATAAAACAAACAGTCCAAGGATAAAATTTTGGTGTCTTGTTTGGTTGCTAAGTCCGGAATATCTTATATTACCATTTATATCATAGTGATTGAATAAGTTATCCCATATACATGGTGGGACAACTTATCCCGAGATAACTTGTTCCCAATCAAACGAGCCTTTAAAGAGAATAAAAAATGGTGAGATATATAGTTTCATTAAGGGAATGGCAGTGATAACGAGGTTAAGGGGTTGAAAGGCATGTATGAAATAGAGCAAAATATGCAAGTGCCTCATTGTACTAATTAAGGAAAGTTATTTTGCTTACTTGTTTGTAATTTTACTGACCAAAACAGCTCTCCTTACCTATTTTAGGAAATGTCATCATGCCCTTTGACACCCAGAGGTTGTCGGGAACATGCAAACTATCAGATTTTGGGTAAAAGTGTCTACTCACCCAACTCTAAATCATTGACAATGTGCCCCCCCCCCCCCCTTCTTCCCCCTTACCCCTGCACCCCATGTTACTTTCTCATCCGTTATTTGGTATTTACATTGAAGTTCAAGTAGATTCAGATTCGCGCCGGAAAATTTCGTATTGGGGGATAAAATGCTCCTTAATAAAAGTGATTTCGTATTCAGAAAAACTCTAATTCGAAATCTCTGATTAAAATTAAGAATGGAAGAGTATTTATCATTTCATCACAATCCTCATTGGTACCACCCTATATTATTATAAAAATCATATATTGTAGGTGGTAATATGTGATAGATTGATTGTCAATATTGTACGACCGAATGTGTAGTTATAAAGCCTAATTAGTTAGGATTAGTAATTAAATATTAACATAATTTAGGATTAACTTTTTCTTATATATATGTGAGTAAATTTTATTTAGACACTTGAATTATGACCTATTTTGATTAAATACATGATAAATATTTATGTTAAAAACTTACGACTCAATTGATGTTGAGATGATGGATTTTATATGATTAACTAAATAATGGGCGCTTGAAAGCATGTACAAAAACTTTTTAAAAATTTTAATCAAAAGTGTCTTATAGGAATATTACTTTATTATTTGTTCAGATACTCAATCGGAATATGGATAATTCAAGTGTCTAAATAAAATATACTGAAAAGTTTGAGAGATAATCGATATATTTGGCCCAATATAAAAGCAACAATTACTGCGCTTCAGTCTCAATGCAATGGCGCAGTAAGCAAATAATGTGTACAATAGTTGATATTCAATACCAAGTTTAAAGTGTTGATAAAAACTAATTATGTGCTTATATATGCTAGATCTAAATTAGTATCAATTGACTAAGAAAGCTTACCAAATTCGACCTAAAAATAACCCTAACATATTAGCATCAAAATCTCCAAAATACGGAGTTGCAAAGGACATCAATACAAAAATATAAATTTCAACCAAAATAGCAAAAGATGCTATATATAGGGCAAGCAATGGACAAAATTAAAAAAAGAATTAAATTAATTAAGGGATTATTATGGATCTGAATCATTCGGGTGTATACATTAAATTAAATATACATATAATATAGTTCATATGCAATATTAATTTTGTTAAATGTTACGAATTAACTGAATGTTATAACTAATATTCCCTCCGTTTCAATTTGCTTGTTTTACTTTCCTTTCTAGTCAGTTTCAGAAAGGATATCTCTTTCCATTTTTGGAAATTCCTTAATTTTAACTTTCCACGTAACATGTTTAAAAGCACAAGATTAAAGAGTATTTTGGTACATGCCACATATCTTTAGTTTAAAATCACAAAATTCAAAATTATTATTTATTTTTTAAACTTCGTGTTAAATCAAAACCAAATAAAGAAATTGAAATAGAGGGAGTAATATTTAAGATTTAATTTGCGCTTTTAATTTGATTGGCTCCATAAGTAGACTTTGAGATTAGGTTCCTGTTATTTTTAGTTCCTTACTTGATTTCAATTTTTATATTTTAAATTTCGATTAAATGTTTTTTTTCATTTGGCCAAGTCCAACTTCGGTCAAGCTTCAAGCGCCAACAAGCTTACTTATGCCGGGCTGAAAATCCTCGTTCATAGTCTAACCCTATCAAATAAGGAGTTAGGCTAGACCGGCAATTTCATATTAACGACTCTACTTATCTTTTATATCTCAATCTTTTAACCTATTCGTTTGAATGCTTTACTAATTATAATAATAATAATAATATAACAATTCAGTGTAATTTTACTAGTGGAGCTATGAGGATTCTTGATGTGTTGCAACTCAAGATAAGCAAGTGATGGTCAAAGAAAGAGAAGCTCTATATACCTAGGTAATCAATGGAAGTGGATGAATGATGAGACCAAGCAATAAATTGAATGCAAAAGGGCACATTCAAATATTGTGACTTTTAATAGGCTTGACAATGATCTCTGAAGACAGTACACCAGTTGAATTATTCTGACCCTATAAACGTCATGTCTTTTGTGTTCTTTCATCATACACCATGTGTTGCTATTCTCAACAAAAACTCCAATAACAATTTTTTAAAAATGCTCTTTTGGAATTACTTGCTTTTCATATGGCCTTTAAATTATACTCCTAGTATAATTTGTTTTTTTTTTCTTTTTGGTATTGTATGTGATGTGAGATTTAATTTTATTGTTATGAACTCAACTCGAAAGAGAGAAAAACAAGAAAAACAAAGAGGAGACAAAGGGTAAGTTTGGTATATATGGATGAAAAAAATCCATGGTTGGTCAAATGTTGAGGTCATTTATCTAGCTAGACTAGATAAATGAGTTTCTTAAAAATCAGAAATGACTTTCTCAAAGGAGGGCTCTCCCTTCATTCATCGAATAAAGTAATTCGTTATCGAAAATTTATCTGCCGACTATCTCATGCCATGCTTTTTCTTCTCCAAATCGGTTTGGAGCAGACCCAAGAAACAAGTTTCATATATAAATGGCATGATATTCTGTGTTGATCGACTCCTTCGCATATGCTAACACCTGCCCCATGGTAACCCCATTCCATGCATACTGTTTGGCTAGATTGTATATAAATATTTTTAGATGATAATTTTTGCTTACCAAATTCTAAAATATAAATGAAAAAATTATTTATTTATTAGGAAAACATTATCCGTAGAAAATATTTTTGTCCCTCATACTAAACAGAAAGTACAATATGTATATGTATTATTCATATTTTTTAGACCGAGAAATGGTCAAATACTTAAGACGACTACTCAAATGTATTTTCTTTTTGCTATTTAGGTAAATCAAACATACTTATTCTTTTATTTTTGAATTAACGGAACTCATTTTTTTTTTCTTCAACCAATATTTGAGCTTGAAGAAAAATATAAAAGGCAATATAAACTATTTATTACGTATTACATTTTCTTATACAACAAAAAGAACAATAATGTAAATTTTTCTTTTCTTGTAATTTAATGTGGTAGTTTTCCCTTTCATTTTCATCACGAGGTGGGATATTCAGGCTCGAAAATCGATGTTGAATTGTACCACATTATAGTGACACTCTGAAAATGAAAAGGTATGGGAAAAGGTAGAGCAATTCATCAACATCTTCCTTACTTCACCCAAATAATTGAGCTTTACTAAACCATTGCTTTCACTAACAAAACAACACACACAAAAGCATATTACATAAACATACTCGGTATTTATGCCCTTCAATTTTAAATATGTACAAGTAGGCATTTTAAATTTGTATAAAGTTGAACAAGTAGACACACGCGTCCTACGTTGTATATCACGTGACTTGCCACGTAGGTCACGGGGTCTACTTGTTCAACTTTATACAAGTGTAAGTGCCTACTTATACACACTCAAAATTGGAGGGCATAAATGTTAACTAAGGACACATTTATGTATTATGCCCACATAAAATTGTTGCCGTGAAAGAAAAAAATTATTTTGGAAAATGATCTACTTTTTGAAAAACATTTTATGTTGTTTTGGTAGGAGTGAAAAGTAATTTCAAGAGAAAAAATCGGTTATTAAAGTTTGATAATAATATTAGTAAGTTAGGGTAGTGTTTATTTGAGTGAACTCTTTGATTGTGAAAGATTGATAGTAAATAATAATAATGTCTAAATGTTTGTTGAAATAGTGATATATGAAGTTAAGAGTTGAGATCGGCAATTTGCTAAGGAAAAAAGGCTCTACCCCGAAAGTGAGAGAACTTATTTTTTCTTATTTGATATTAAATGCTTTTCTAGCAATCACATGCCAAAAAATGACTTATATTGCCTGAAATAATTTCAGAAAATATTTTCACCATATTAAATATAGAGGAAAAAAAGAAGTAGTAGTTTCGTAATTTTTAAGGAAAACTGCAATTTTATTTAAAATGTATGGGCTTTCCAACTGCAATAACTTGTTAAAACTTGGAAAGCCCAAATTCAACATAACTATAAACAGTTGGGCTTTGAACAATCTTGGCCCAACTAGGGAATATATTGGGCCTAGATTTCTACAACACAGCTGCCACACCATCTATTGATAGATGGGCTTACTTGGGTTTAATGAGCCGAAGTGCACGGATACCCAATTTTGGGATCACCATTTAAGTTATATCTAAAGTGCGTAAAAATTTGCAAGTCTACTTATTTTAAAATAACTTCAGACATTCGATGTCTGAAGTTACGGTTGATAAATCCCAACTTCAAATAAATATGACTGAAGTTCAGATATTTTTGACTGAAATAATGCACATATGGCTGATTTTTTTTACATGCTTGTTAGTTAGTAGAGGTTAGTTACGCTCACTAGGATTGATAAGGTAAGGTCTAGCCTCCCTTGTTTGTACTTATCGCCGATGAGATTTATTATTTTTATTATTAATAAAAGGCTACTATAAATGTCTAGTGGTATAAATTTACCAACAAAAAAATAAATATACTTTTGCATGAACATTAGGTAAAACATCCAAACTTTAGCCATATGAAACTTTTGACATTTGTTTGAAGTCGAGCGCTGCCACACCGCATATCTAAAGTTGAAACAATTTTAGATATGTGGTGTTTCAAATTACGCTCGACAAAATCTAACTTCAGATAAATATATGTACAAAATTAAGACATTTTTGCCTGACATAATGCACATATATCCGAATTTTAGCCATGTGAAACTTCTGACATTTGTCTAAAGTCAAGCACCACTACACCGCATATCTAAAGTTGTTCCAAGATGGACAGAGACCTACAAATTTCTTGATTAAAGACCTCAAACACCACACTCGATTCAAAAGAAAGCAAGAAAAATAAAAATAAGAAAAGAACACTAAAAAGGCTAGGTCAATGCATGTAATAAGATGCATTAGAAACTCCACTTGTGTAACTTTCATTGAATCTTAAACTTCGATTTGTCCACTAAATAAATATTTAATTAATCTTTGTACTCTTAACTGGATTTTTGGATTTTTGACTAAATTTGCCGTCTGCTAATTACACTAATTTCGTTATTAAGACATTGTCAAAAAGACTTATAATAATATTTGATTGTTTCAATCCTTAATTAAACGCGTCATTGGCCGATTAATCATTTTATAGCAAAGTAATAAGACATGTTATTATCAACATTATTGTTTCATCGACTTATATCCTTTAAACTATGGGTCATGTCTTCGGTACGAGGGAAAATATTTTTCATGATTTTTTAAAAAAAATAATAAGCGAATTATTTACTTATTTTCTTGTGTTTGATTCGTAATATTATCCTAAATATATTTGTATATAATCTAGACAAATATTATAGGAGGTAGGGGTGGGAGGATAAGGGGGTGTGAGTGAAGGTGGGGTGTAGGAGGGTGGGGATGACACAATCATTTTGGAATGCCGCTTATAACAGAACTTGTTTTTCTTACTTTCAATAGGGTTCTCATTTTTAAGAAACTTATTTTCCTAGAAAAAATATTTTCTAAATATTTTGACTAATCAAGTATGAGAAAATTAAAAAATATTTTCCAGAATACCGGACACATCCTATGTATTACATCTTTTTGTTTAAATTCGTCTAAGTTTTCATTTTCCTAATTAAAGTTCAAAATGGGGTACACAAAGTGTCATGACATTACTAGAAATAGAAGTTTTTTTCACCGTGAATCAATGAAAAATTTGTGCAATAAAGCATAATTTTTTCACTCATTTTTCATCGAATCAGCTCACTGAAAAACACATGGTGAGAAACAAATTCTCACTGAAACACTGAGAAACTTTTAAATTTTTTCACTACTATTTTTTTTTCCACTGATTCAATTAAAATATATATAGAAATGATCACCGAACAATTTTGAGAAAATAATAATTTTTTAGTTGTGTGAAATCTGCACATAAGTGTAAGCATCAATTCTTAATTGACCTAGTCAACTTGGCTAGGGCACCTTAAAGAAGAAAGCCCTAAAGAAAAGGAAGAATAGTCATAGATCAGAAAAGAAATGCTTCTATAATTAATTGTTATGTTATAGATTACTACATTTGAAGAGAGCTAATGACAGCTTTATTATTAAAATGTATTGGAAATTAAGGACGAAATTCCAAAGTATGCACACAAAATAGAGTGAGACACTTGAGAATTTTACAGGTATTATATTGAAAATTTGTATTTTCGGTTAAAATGTCCATGAAAGTTAATTAAGTAAAGTTGGATGATCATGGAAGCTAACTAAATAAAATAGGATGAACCCTATTCTGCGTGAATTTGGATCAGTTAAGCTCCAATGCAAATATCAAACACCGGATGAGAAACAAAAAAAACCTTGAGTGTATTGGAAGAGGTGTGAGAAAGTAGAAATGTCTATTTCACCTATTATGGGCTATGAGAATGATCTTGATAGGTACTTTCACATGGTATATATGATATTTTGTATTCAATTCGTAATTATATATATATATATATATATATATTTATCAATGATGAATTATATGAATTTAACATCATATCGTGGCATTGCGGAAGTGTAATTATTAGTCTCGTTGATCATGTCTAGATATTGAAAATTACAACAACAACAATTCACTGTGATTCCACAAATAAGATCTGAGACATCGAAAATTATCATTGTGATATTAATAAAAGTTTACTAATAAACAAAAAATCCTTGAAGAGATAAGGTCTAGCCATTGAAATGTACATAGTATAGTAATTGTAAAAGTAAATATACAATTCTCTCCGTTTAAAAAAGAATGACCTACTTTCTTTTTTAGTCCGTTTCAAAGAAATGATCCTTTCTTTTTTTGGCAACACTTTAATTTTAACTTTCCATGTGACATGTTTAAGACCACAAGATTAAAGGGCATTTTGGTACATTTGACATAACTTTAATTTAAGACCACAAGATTAAAAAATCTTCTTTGTTTTCTTAAACTCCGTGCCAAGTCAAAACAGGTCATTGTTTTTAAAATGGAGGGAGTAGTAAAAAAGTATCTGAAGAGATCTGAGATAAGATTAGATCTTAATTAGAACATTCTAATTCAACATAGTAGTACTAATCAGATTAGTCTAATCTCTTCAAACATAATTAGAGAACAAAAAGACAAAAAAAACAAAAACAATTATAGCGTAAGAAAAATTGAACTTTTAAAACTTTCTTTGATAGCTGTTGCTAAGAGTATAATAAGACTAGTGACTGCTGATTCAGTCACTGCTGCACGTGTGGCTGTATTCCCACGTATAAAGATATGGGACATGGAATAGAGATTAACAATAAACAAAAATATTTTTATTTATATATATTACTCCCTCTGTTTTAGTTTATTTGTCTAGTTTGATTTGACACGAAGTTTAAGAACGTAAAGACAATTTTGAATCTTGTGATTCTAAAGTAAAGACATGTAGAATGTACCAAAATGCTCTTTAATCTTGTAGGCTTAAACATGTCATGTGAAAAGTCAAGAGTAGCCAAAAAAGAGAAAAAAGATTTTTTTTTAAACGGACTAAAAAAAAGTAAGACAAACAAATTAAATAGAAAGAGTAAACAATTTTAAAAATTGTGTATTATTAGATCATCTAAAAAAATAACTACAAATATATAGTTATTATAATTAAGTGAAATTAATAACATGTACATGACCAAAAAAGAAGAAGAAGAAACTAATAGCATGTACAATAAGTTAAAGCAATATGTTTATAACAGGTTAAGTAATATTCTTTCTATCTTTTTTTTGGGTAAAAAAAAATATATATATTCTTTCTATCACAATTTATGTATTTGTATTTGACTGAGCACAAATTTAAGAATTTTTTTTATGAAACTTGTGATCTAATTAAAATAAATTATATATCTCATTTAGGCTAAATTAAAATAAAATTTTTAATTTTTTAAGTTTAACACATGAATAACATAGAAAAGAGAAGACTCCAAATCATGATTTTAATCCCAAATCATGCTTTAAAAGCTTTTAAATGTAAAACTTGATCTATAAATTTATATTTGTATTAAAAAAAATATTATTTTAAATTTTGTAAAAAAAAAAGGCGCATGCTTAGCGTGATGAGATTGTATGTACCACGTAAAATGATTATATTAAAGAATAACTAGTTACTACTATTGTTGGCTATTGGATCTTTATAAATTTATATGTATTTAAAAATTTGTTATCGCAAATATTTGTTTATAAAATAAACACAGAGATATGCAATTTATCAATGCGGCGCCTTAGGATATATATTCTAATATCTTAGCTTGTTTATGAATTATGATTTACTCATTTGGTAAGATTGTATAATAATTGAGAAAATTTTGATAGTTTTCGTGACTTGTGGGGTTTTCAAATCATGATTCCCAATTGCATGTCCAAACAAAATTCAATTTCACATCAATCTGATTTTATATCGTGGTTACGAATCATGATTTCATATTGCATGTCCAAACGGATCCGAAGAAAAAAAAACTTATGAAATTTGTGATCTAAAATGGTTAAATCATCTCATTTAGGCTAAATTAAAATGAAAAGTTTAAAATTAAATTTTTATTATAAATAAGAAAGTATGACAATTTTTTAGGGATAAATTAAAAAGGAAAGCATGAGACATAAATTGAGATGGAGAGAGTAACTAATTATGTGACAAAATACACTTCTAAGCGTAAACAAATGAAATCAACAAATACTCCCACCGTCCAACAATACTTATTCATTATTGACTTGGTACATATGCTAAGAAACAATAAATTATAGGGGTAATTTTTACTATATCACGCATTGAATATAATTAATTCAATGTTTTGAAAAATACATTGGGTAATAACTATAATTAATAACTAAGGGTAAAATGGATAGAAATGGATAAATTATGCATTGATTTTTTAAACTGGACAAGTACTGTTGCACATCTATTTTTAGTAATATGGACAAAGTATTATTGGACGGAGAGAGTAATTGAAAGCAAGTATAGGAAGCCGGCAGGAAATAGTAAAAACTAAAAATGGTGCTAGTTTCCACTAAAAACAATAAATAAAGAAAAATAGTCTTTGCTAAAAATTAATTAAACAAAAATTTCTCTATTGTCCTTGTCATTGTCTCCTCAACCCCAAAAATTTTCAATCACTTATAAAATGATCATCTCAACTAAAGAATTTCCAAGAACCACTTTGATTTACAATCCCTAATTTCTCAAAACCCCAAGTTAACATCTTTCAACCTAAGTGTACATATATTTTCAACTTTCAAGAGACAAAAACAAAGGTGTAATTTCAAGAAAAACACAACAAGAGCAAACTTGCTAGCTACCTTAATTTCATGGCATCTGAAAAGAACAACAATTATTCAGACAGCTCAAGTGGAGACACGACGGATCATCGCGAATCGGAGAAATTCAACGATGATAACACCGGCATGGGACGTTCATATGAGTGTAATTTCTGCAAAAGAGGGTTCACAAATGCTCAAGCTTTAGGTGGACACATGAATATTCATAGAAAAGACAAGTTGAAGGCCAAGCAAAATAATTCTCATCATCAAGAATCTACTTCAAGAAAATTATTATCCCAACAAGAAGCTAATAACAATTATGCCTTTGATAATAATTCAAGGTACTATGCTACACCTATTTCAAGTACTCATGATGAATTACAACAATATCACTATTCTAGGGCACAAATGAATAGTTACCAATTTCACTTCCAATTACCTCATCAAAACCCTAGCTACCAACATGTTGATGATTCGCGTACGAGGCATGACAATTATTATGATGCTAATAACCTTAGTCTGAGAATTGGACCTACACTTATCGACGATGATGAAGAAGGAGGGAAGAAAGATGTGGATGATAGTGAACTCGATTTGGAGCTTCGTCTTGGCTATAATAATCACTAATTATTTCATCGTTAGTGATCAATTTTTATTTCTATACTTAGTAGTTTGAAGAAATGGTCATGGTGTACAGAAATCAAGTGGTTACTCATTGAAGTGCTTTTATTCAGAAGCCAAAAGGGGAAAATTGGGGACCAATTGGTGAGTAAAATGTTCAAGTTTGTTTCTTTTTAAAACTTCAATATCTCTCTCAAGAAATATGTGCATATATTTACACACACTAAGTGAAAATCTTTTTAGTGTGTAGGTATATGAACATTGTTTGCAAGTTGTACTTTAATTTGTGTGTTCTTCTATTGCTATATGGATTATTAAAGAAACATTTGTGCCTCAATGTTCTATAGTATTTTGTCATGATTTCTCTTTCGATTTGCTTTGATATGTTTTTTCTTGAACCGGGAGTCCACCGTAAACAACCTCTCTATCTCCCAAGCCTATAAAGTCTATGTATACTCTACCCTCCCCAGACTCACTTGTGAGATTACATTGGATATGTTGTTGTTATTGTGCCTCAATGCGTTTGTGTTTGATACATATATAGTTTGTTCTAATTTTCTTGTCATTAACTTCAAACTAAGCAAACAAGAAAGATTACTTTCTAGTATATACAAATTTTCTGTCATTTTCCCCCAATTTGATCTTCACATGCCAAGAAATGATGATGGTCAGCTAGTACTATCCCTAAAAATTGAGTGATCATCAATGAGTTATTAATTTTCCTAGGCTTGTGCCATTTACAGGACCATGCAAATTTAGAAATTGCTTTTCTTAACTATATGGAGAAATCTTCTATATAAGTAAAGCCATGCAAATGATCCATCACCGTGATGAACTAATTACTTGTTAAACATTTGGAAGTAAAAATATATCCCATTAATTCGTTTTAGAGAGATGGAAGTAATTATATAGTCCTATGAAAATAGTTTGAGTGTTCAATCTTTGTACTCATTTTTCTTTGATCATCTCCATATATGGATTAGTGATGATGATCATCCTGTTAAGTTTTCCCACATCGGTTTTGGATGGATGATCTGGTCTCCTTATATGATTTTGAGAAATTCTTACATAATTAACTACGTAATTTTTGAGTTGAGTTAGACTTGAGATTAATTTTTTATTATGATATCAAGGCCAAACTCATCCCAATTCTTGATTTACTTGATGTTGGGTCCGTATATTATATTATTCATGCTCGAATTGTCAAGCTTGGGTCTGCGAAAGAGTGTTGAGTTACTCACATCGATTGTAGATGGGGGACTTGCCCAGCTCTTTATATGATCTTGAATAATCTTCAATTAAACCCAAGATCTATTCTTTTTATCATGATATGCTAGTATAGCCATAATCATCTTGATTCTCGATTTATCAAATGTTGGCCCTCATATTGTATTATCCACACTCCAATTGGCATGCCTGAGTAGTGGGGTAGTATTGACTTTCCCATATCAATTGTGTCTGAGGGACTTAATCTTCTTATATGGTCTTGGAAAGTTTTCTTTAAGCCCAAAATTTTCCTATCACAGCCACTCTACTTATTAAATTGCATGTGAATAGAGATCGAGAAAGTGTTCACAATAAATACTTACTCCCCACACACATGTACACAAAGTAAAAAGTAAAAATGGGTATTAATCCTATGGATTTTTTTATTATAGATAATATTTTAGCACATGAGCTAAAAACACACAACATGATCACAAGTGTCATTGTTTTGGCATATTATGCTTTGTTGATTTATTGAAGCTTCGAAAATGAGTATTATACATGTTAATCCAAATAGAATGATCATAGTCAAGTAGCTAAAAGAATTTTTATGGATTGCCATTTGTCTGGACTTTGTTGTGGGGAGCTTCAATTCCTTAGCAAAATCATATAGGATACTACAAATGCTCATTAATTTCGCTTTTTTTTAAGTGCACCCAAGAGTGTGGTCCAGTGGTCGATCAATGATGTGGGTTGAGCTAAAGGTGTTTAGTGGGCCAGTCCGGGTTGGCAAAAATTGAACCGGCCAGGTTGGTTACCGAGTTGTCCCTGTCCGGGTCCAACCTGCCCGGTCCTAAAAGGGTTCAAAGTGACTCGTTCAGTTTCGAGTTATACCGAACTGGGTCGGGCCTGGTTACATTAAAAAAATATTTCTTTAAAAAAATTATTTTTTCTTTGAAAATTATTAATAAAATACAAATTACTTATTATTATTTTTAATTATTATTTAAATAATCAGGCTGGGTTGGATCGGGATGGATTGGTTAATTGACGTGACATTACCGATTACGATCGGTTCCAAGTTTTGGGTTCAAAAATTTAACCGATCGATTTTGATTATAGTAGGCGATCTGGACCAACCCAACTCTTTAACTGAGGGCCGGGTTGGACCGTTCCGGTTCCAGGTCAACCCGATTGACACCTTTAGGTTAAGCACTATGAGGTCTCAGGCTCAATCCCCAGCAGAGACAAAACACTAGGTGATTTCTTCTCATTTGTTCTAGCCTTGGTGGACAAAGTTACATGATACTTGTTGTGCTGGTGGGAGGTGGCAAGTATCCTGTGAAATTAGTTGAGGTGCGCGAAAGCTGACGGACACCACTGTTATAAAAAAAAAATCACTTTTTTTTAGCTTCTTCCACCTTAGGAAACTAGGACTAATTAACAAGGTCGTTTCTTAGAATTTTCCCAAGACATCCATATATACGTATTTCTCAATGATTCTTAGGAAACAAGACTAGGATAATCAACTAGGGGGGAAAGTAGATTTTTCACTTTCTTCCTAAGGCATCTAAAATTATTTTCTTGTAACTAGCTAGTTGTTTTTTATGTAAAAAAATTTAAGTTAATTTATTGAGCTTGGACTAGTAAATAACCTCTAGAGTACTTTGAGTTTTCTTGATTCATCTTCCTTAGTACTATGTGTACAAGTAAACTACACTTGTGAATTGTGTGCTAATTTTGTTTTGTGTGTCAAGAAACCTACCCTTTCGTTATGGTCGAAAATGATGCCCTTTGCTTTTATCTTGAACATGATAAAATCTTGTGACAAGGACTAACTAGTCATCATTTTTTGGCTTCATTTGCCTAGAAAGATAAGTATAGAAGTCATTAATTGACTAGGAGGAATTGGCATTTCTTGTATGATGCACATTTACCTTAAGGATGTAGTTTTTACACTAGGTAATTTTCTTGATCATGCTTCTTTAGATAGTCACTTTTTGAGTTTCCATATCTAATAGGGATGAGAAGGTCTTTTTATATGATCTTAAGTAATGCTTATTCTTTATTAGTTAATTTTTGGGGTTGTATTAGGTACAAGATTGATTTTTCTATCATGGTATAAGAGTCAACCAGTCAGGTTAATCCCGATTTTTTGCTTACTCGATCGATGTCGAAGTACCCTCATATTATACTATTCAGTTGACAAGTTTGAGAGTGTGAGAGTGTTGAGTTTCCACATTGACTATTAGGAATGAAAATATTTTTATATATGGTCATGGTCAATTCTTTTTTTTTTATCGAATAATCCTCATCTCATGAGCTAATTATTGAAGTTGAAAAGATTTACATGTAATTGAATGATACTCTGAACATACACACCTCCCAATCTTTTCTTGTGATGTGATGATTTACTTCCAACAAGATTCAAGTATATATAACATTACAACCCAACAAAATGATGGTAAAATAAATTTGGGGAAACAGAAAAGCTGATGAATTTGATAGAGTAATCTTTATCCCTCAGAAATTTGAGTCCCTCACTATGATGTTTATCAGATTCAAATATGTCATTAAAATATTTGTGTAGTTCTAAATATGTCTTTAATAATTTTCTGATCTGTTAAGTTTTATATGAAATAAGGGTATTTTTTTGCCCAATTAAGTAATGATAAAGATATTTTTGAGTTAAACTATTAACAAGAAACAAATTGAGTCAATTTCTCATATGATCACTCAATTTAAGAAAATTTCCTAGTAAAGTTATTTGTCTTTTTTTTAATTATTCCAATAAGATCATTCAAGTTTATACATTTTATCATACAAAGTAACAATTGCTAGAAATCACTTAAAAGCGAGAGAAAAAGGGTTAAAATAGCCCCTTAAATTTGAACTTTGAATTAAAATGGTCCTTATTCTTTAGCATGAAATTATCAATAACCTTTCAAATTAAAGGCTATTTTGGAAATCACCAAAATGGTCCTAACTTTGCAAATTAAAGGACATTATAATAATAGTACAAATCATCCAACATAAAATAAAGTTAGGAGATTTGATATCACCATCATGTAATAAAATATGTTAAAATTTTCAAATATTTTTTTTTTTGTCAATTGTAATATTATTTGGGAGAAAATCATATTTCCTCTTTAATCCATTTTTAAAATTAAATACATCTCCCAATTTTAAACAATAGACCTTTTATATTATTTATAAATACAACTATCGATTTTACCCTTTAAATTAACACCTTTGTCTCTTTTTTGCTTTTTAATATTATGATTTGTTTTTTAATAATGTATATTATGGACTTATCTGTGGAATAAAAAAAAACTTTTTTTTGAAGTAAAAAAGTGAAAAATAATTGGATTATTATTGTTTTATGTTAAAGAATAAGGACCATTCAAATTCAAAGTTCAAACTTAAGGAATTATTTTGACCCTTTTTTTCTCATTTTTTAAGTGACTTTTAGCAATTATTACTTCGTAAGATCAGAACCAAAAAAAAAAGATAAATGATTTTACTAGGTGATTTCCTTAATTAAGTGACCTTTAAGGAATTGAAATTTGATGAATTTCACATACTTTAAGAAAATTTTGATCCTTTTCCTAATCCAAATGGAAAACGTACGTGGAAAATGGAAAAGTGAGTTTATAACTAATTAAATCTGATTTCAAATGTAGTATTAAAAGAGGCTCTTTTTTTTTTATCTAGAAGCATCATTAATATATAATACTATAAAATTATTTGGAATTATTTTGTAGTATCTGTTTTGCAATCTTGCTGAACATGAAATGCTAAATGGTAAAAGCTTTTTGCCAAATGGAAAGTAAACTATGATCCCTTTTTCTTTATTATATTCATTTACTTTTCTAGAAATAACAGATATTGTTCTCTTACAACTGTTTTGTTTGATTTTTGTTGTTGTTGTACGTTGTTTAGTATATGTAATAACAAAGAAATGGTCACAGTTATATGTCGTATTGCTTAGAAGAGTAATGTAGACTAGTAGTACTATTATTTTTGGTCATTTTGCTAGAAATTGAGAACAATGTTGTCTGATTAAAAGCTTAATTTTGGAGTCTTTCTCATAATTTTTTCATTCTCGTTGCCAAACGGACCCTTTTTTCATGTCCAACATGTTACACCCGGTCAGACTGTGTTGGGCGGGTTGAGGAGTTGGGTTTGATTTTGCCATCTCTTGTGGCTATATATAGAAACACAATACATGTTTATGTTCTTATAATAGTAGTATAAGCTATGAGGGGAGAAAAAGGAAAGACACACACATACATCGAGCTTATGCCTGATCAGAAATTTGTGACATGTTTATACCAAGTCGATAAATTTAAGTACTGTTTTTTCCCTCCGTATGTTTCAAAATAATCATAAATGTTTCTTTAACTGTCAAAAATTAAAAATTCATTTTTTGTATCTGTTTAATTCTCCATCTTACTTTTTCTATCTTCCTTTTTGTAATTCGAGATGAAAAGTATAATTTAAAATTTAAGAACTCATGAAGTCAATTACATTGAGGCACTATTTCTAAACATTGCAACAACCTCTTGGAAGAATAAAAGGACACTTATATGACTTTTTAATTACTATTTCCTAAGCAATTGAATTTTTTTGAGCACAAGATGTGTTAATAGGATACCTGTTAATCATATTGAAGTTATTTTTAAATGATTATTGTCACCTAAGTCACTTGGGAAATTGTCTAATACATTATTATATATGTCCTCTCTCTTTTTTTCAAAAAGCATATATATTATGAAGAAAGGAGTCCATATTGTATAGGGAACTTTTTTATTTTTGTAATGAGTCTTCTTATTTTAACAAAGAGCACTTTATTTTCGGTCACCTCACAATTGAAAATAATATGATATTTTTTTCATGGTATTCTTACAAACACACACTTGGAAAGATATCTATATTACTTCTATCTTATTGTAACATGAGTTAGAAGGAGATGATTTACCCAGATATAAAATTAAATGATTTTAATTGTTGAATTCATATCTAAATCTACAAATTAAGGCACTTAACTATTTCATGTGTATGACATTTACATTATATTCTTTCGTAAATACTTTTTTGTTCTCTTTTTATTCTTTACCATAAGCGTTCACCAAATGTCTACAAAGGACCCAACACTTGAAAATATAAAATGTTGGGTTCGTGTTTAGCACGGGCAATATCGATCTAGCAATATTAATAAATTGGGTAAAAAGGTATGATAATTAAGTAAAAAATAATGGATAGTCAATTATTACTAAAAATAATTTGGATAAAAAGACTTGTCATTTGTACTAGTAATTTATACAGAGTTTGCGAAAGCTTAGTGCATTAAGCTACATTTTTTTATTTTTTGAGGACACCTTTTGAAACTTGCATTAGAGCGCAAAGAGAAAGGATTTTCTTTTAAGAACTTTAGATATTTAATCTGTTGGTTGAGCCCAAATTGTTCTTCAGCAGGAAAGAACCTAACATTTTTTTCATTTTTGTGTTCAATGTTGTTTCTAAGGTTTCATATTCTGACCTAATAAGATTTTTCAGATGTGCCTCGTCTGAATCATAGATTTTGTAATACACTATTGTTCCAATCAAGCCGCCACCACTTGCTATAAGTGCACCAACAACAGTAAGTCCAATCTTGTGTCTCTTATATAGAAATCACGAGCTCTTGATCTCAGCAGCGAAGCAGGTAGGTGGCAACATTAGAAATTGTAAAGAGAAAATGAGGTTTAGAAGGGTTCCTTGACAGGGTTTAGAAGAATTTAGAAAGGTTTTTCTTGAGGGTTTCATATCTCGCCGAGTGAAACGGCGACAACATCGGAAATTGTAAGAAAAAATGAGGTTTAAAAGGAAGAGAAATGATTTGTTGTAAAATATTATTTTTACTATATAAGTAGTCATTTGTATGTGTATATAGTCTATAGTTTTGTATGCAAAGAGTCAGTATTTTATTATATAATTGAAAAAAAATTCTTTCAAATTAATAAAATGTTAGTCATTTGGTGTAATTCAATACGTTAGTTCTTATTCTCAAAAACCTTATTGGTATACAATAAGCTTTAAGTAGTTTAATTCAAAGTTCAAAAGTATCAGAAAAAGTTTTAGTGTCATTTAGCTAAAAATTTATAAATTTGAAAAAAAAAAGTTTACTACATTCTTAATATCATGACTATAGAGGAAAATAATCAACTTTTTTAAACATTAATTATAAATTTATAATACATATAATAGTAATTTTTTAGTAATTATTAAAAAAACTTTTACTGAATAATTAAAATTAATTATAACTTGAAATATTGAAATAAAACTCGATAACAATATATTAGCTTTAAGCTTTTATCCTTAGCTTTGGCTTCTGATGTGACTTAGAATTGTTGCTTTCTTTGATGTGTAAGTTTGCAGCTGTTTATCCAAACTGTATGATATTTTTTAGAGCTGTAAATTCTCCGTTTGGTAATATATTGATAGTTACTAAAGAAAAAAGAAATAATTTTGTGATTTTACTGATATAATAGATAAAGTTCAATGAATTTGATAAGAGAAAATATAGTGTAGTTAGGATTTGTCTTGAATTTTCTACCTTCTCCTTATTTATTAGTATTAGTAAAGTTGCTCGAGGACTTCTACTGGGAATGAAAGTTCCCTATTATAGGATCCCTAGTAAAATTTCATGATGGCCGCTTATCTGAGTAAGAAGACGATGGCTCCTATTATTGGTGAGCGATCTCCTCTACACGTTATCTTTGGGCGTTTTACTCTCTTTCAAACCGATGACTATTCGGATGCACGTGCTTTGTGAAAATTCCATCTCCTGCACAAGACAAACTGAGCCCTACATCTCACTCTATGTGTTTTCTTGAGTGAGGTTCTACCTTACTTAGATTTTACCATATTTGTGTTTTACTTCAAAAATATTTTTTTCGTGAAAAATATTTTCTTGTAGGAAAAAAATTCTTTCATAATTGGTTAATTCTTTTTTGGAGGAAATTTTTTAGACTTATATGAATTGAAGATCCCTCTTCTCAAACAAAATACAATACCATCCACAATGTAGTCGTTCAGAGAGTTTTTTTAAAAGGAAGATTTGTTCTCCCAATAGTTTTAGAATATATATTTTTATTAGCATTATCATATGTAGGTCAATTGACCAAACTCATATCATAAAAAAAAATTGTAATTTTTCTTTGTTATCTGATTTATCACCGTCACAGTTTGTAATTATTAGCTTCCGCATAATGCCCTCTCGATTTTGATCCCAACAAGTGGTATCAGAGCTAGTGATCCAATGGCCAATTATCTAATGATCCAATGGGTCCAATGATCCAACGATTCAATAAGTCAATGGTCCAACAGATGAATGAAATTGAAGACATGTTTAAGGCGATTTCAAATTAATTTGCAACCAATTTGATGATAATGAAGATTTTTGTTCAGATACTACATGTGAAAGAGTTTCAAACTTTAACTATACTTTTAATAATCCTGCTGCTCCATCTTTTAAAAAAAATCAACTTCACAGTGGCAAGATCACTACAACTGACACCGTTGAGTTCACCGCCGTAGCCAACAATTATACCTATTTGTTCAATACTATAATTCGATTATGCCCTTCTAACAACTTTAGCGCATGAGATTCAACTTTCAACCCCTGATAACTTTTAAAGTTTGGACTCCTTTTAACTCATGCATGCTTTTAACGCATGAGCTCCATTTTTAACATGTGCTCACTTTTAATGCACAATGCTTCAATTGTCAATCAGTGCTCACTTTTAACGTACACGACTCCAATTTTTAACCCATATCAAATTTTGACTGTGACAAGCAGCAGTGATGAAGATTATGTGAAGAAAAAATATGAAGATTATTTTGCTAGAAAATTCAGGCCAAGGGAAGATTTATTAGAATTTGCCCTGAATTTTCTACTTTATTTAGATTTTACCATAATTGTTTTTTACTTCGAAAAGATTTTCTTCGTGGAAAATATTTCCTTGTAGGAAAAGATTTCTTCCATAATTGGTTAATTCTTCCTTGGAGGAAAAGTTGAGACTTCTATAAATTGAAGATCCCTCTTTTCAAACAAAACACAATAGCATCCATAATATAGTCGCTTAGTGAGTTTTTCTTAAGGGGAGATTTATTCTCCCAATAGTTTTAAAATATATATTTTTATTAACATTATCATATGTACCAATTGACCAAACTCATATCAAAAAGTTTTTTCTTTGTAATTTTTCTTTGTCATCTGATTTAACACCACCAGAGTTTACAATTATTAGCTTTCGCATGATGCCCTCTCGATTTCGATCCCAACAAACCTTATTTTTACCTCATTTCTTTGATACAACATGTGAGAAATTAACGACAGGTGCTCAAAGACATTAACGAGAAAAAATAGTTTTCATCCAAAACTTTACTAATACAACACATAAAAAAATATAATAATATGTGAGAAATTAACCCTTAGATGAGTAGATGTTGTTAAGGCCTAATTTGTTTGTACTTAATGAAGGTATTAATTTTAATCATCCAGATTATTTTTTAGGTTTGAATTTTATTAATTATAAATTTTTTATTAATTATTAGAAATTTCACTTGTTTTTTCCAGAATAATTAAAATCTATAAGAAAGTCTTAATATCGATAAGATATCTATTCAGGAATTTCTGCAAAAAATGATATTTCACCACTACTCCATCCACATCACCACAGCCGTTTGTCACCACTATTAACCATCACTTACGATCATCATCAACAACTATATTATAACTCATCAATCTAATACTATTGACTATTACCACCATCAACCACCACTATATATCGGTTACTGTCATCATGTACGTTACCACCATGACCTATCACTATCGTCCACCATAATTGTTACGGTCACCACTAACTACGAGTTTTAATTATTATTTTCAAACACTATCATCACTAGCTATTATCCATAATCATCATCATCATCCAACACAATCTGAATCGACACTCACAATCACTGTCACTAGCCATCACACAATCAATTGTCAAGTAGTTTCTTAGAATTTTTATTGATATAATATTAGATATTAACTTAGTATTTTATTTAAATTATTTATTTATTAATTTTTAAATAAAGATAAGTTTAATATATTCAAATATTTGAGATAATATTTTTTATTATTTCGTATTCAGATCATAATACAATTTTCAGTCATTAGGGAAAATGTATTTCATACATACAAACAGATTCGTACGAAAAAAAACAATAGATATTTGGAATGAATGAATTACCTTTGAAGACAAAAATTTAAGTAGGCTTTTGGCCAAGAAAATCAAAAAAATATTTATTTTATTTGGAGTTTTGGAAGTTAGAGTTGAAGTTGGAGTTGTGTTTGACCATAGTATTTGGAGTTAATATTTAGAATTCAAATGTATTATAAAGAAAATCAAAAAAGTGAAAATCATTTACACAATCCCGAACTTTGCTTTAAAAATCAAACACCCCCCTCAACTTTGAACAACAATCATTCTCCCCCCTTTATTCTAATGACTTTTCTAAATGTCTATTTTGCCCTTGTATTATTAAGCTTTATATCTTTTTTAAAAAACTTCTTTGTAATCACAATTTTTATTTTTAAAATTTATAAAACATATTTTGTATATAAAAAAAATATTATTTCTTAGATGAAAAAAGAAAAGTGAAAAATACTAATTGAGTATGTAAGTTAATGACGTTTCATAATGAAAAAATGAGCAAAATAAAAAAGATTATTAATAATAATCAAAACTCTAAAAACTAATTATACAAGTAAAATAACAGGTAATTATAACTTTATATATATATATATATGTGTGTGTGTGTGTGTGTGTGTGTGTGTGTGTGTGTGTGTTTGTGTGTGTGTGTATATATAATTTATAATTTAAAAATATTTCATTATTGATAACCAAAACTCGTTTATCTATATAGACATTAAAGAATAACAGAGAGAGAACTAAAACATGCATCTATATACATACATGCCCATTTGGCCATAAGAATTTTTCACTATTTTTCGAATTTTAAAAAGTCTTTCAAAAACAGTATGGCCAAACACAGCTCCTACTCCAATTTTTTTAAATAAAGTGATTTTTTTTTTACCAAATGCCCACTTAACGCATATAATATAAAAATATCAATTATAAAAAATAGATTAGATTTTGTGATTAATTTATAAAAGAATTATTTTATTAATAATGTTAATGAATTTAACTAAATATGGTAAAAATAAATATATATAATATAAAAAGATATTACATAAATAAAAAATTAAAAATGTTAAGGGTAAAATAGACATTGCACAGGATAAAGGGGGAAGAATGATTATTGTTCAAAGTTGAGGGGGGTGTTTGATTTTTAAAGCAAAGTTAGGAAGTGTCAACGATTTTCACCCAAAAAAAAATTGAACATACAATATAATTTAAATGTGGGTTATTTTATGAAAATAAAAAAATAAATTTATTTTTGAAAAAAAAAAAAAAAAAAGTGAAAAAAGTAAAACTAAATAATTCAAAATCCCAAATACAACTTCAAGTTGCATTTGATATTTTTATGATGAGAAAATGCATAAAAACTCCCCTAAAGTTGGTCGACATTTGGAAGTAGACACTTGAACTTTGCGGGGGTCCTATTATCCCCCTAAACAATTTTAAACTGGTATAATTACATTCTTTTTTGGTCAACTAGTAAGAGAGTGTATTCACTCTCTATAAAGAGCGTGAGTAACAAAAAAAATAATTATAATTTTATTTTTATAAGTTTCTTTTTATAAAATTTATTTTTCTATTTTTAAAATATTATTTTAATTGTTTTTTCTTTTTTCATTTTTTTCCTTTCTTCTTTCTTCTTCGTCTCTACCACCATATTTGCACAACTCCACCCCCTCTCCCCCCTTCCCCACCCCACACACACACCCACTCATCCACCCATTTTTACTCCCCCCCCCCCAACACACACACACCCACACACTCATCCACCCATTTTTTGCTATTATTACTTTGACTTTTTTCAATTTCAAAATTCCATCTAAAAATCTTCTCATTACAAATAACTTTATAAAATTTATTTGATTTAAAGATGATTAGAAGACATCATTTAGTTTTACTTTTTTTGAAAAATTTATTGATTCTTTTCAAAGTTTTCATTTTGAATTTGGTTGAAGTTGTATGAAAAGAAAAGACATTAATTGATGATGTTTCCAAAATTTTGATTTTATCTCAATTTTTTTTTTAACTTTTATCATTAATAACTCTATAAAATCTAAGAAATAATATAGCAAAAATTTAGTGGCTGAAGAAGAAGAAGAAAGAATATGGGGGAAGGGGGTAAGCTGAAGAAGAAGAAGACGCAGAGTGGGGATGGGGTTGGGATTGGGTCAAAAAGAAAAAGAAAAAGAAGTTAAAAAGTGAGAAAGAAAAGAAAAAAAAGGTAACAGAAATATCAAAAACGAAAAAAGTACTTTTAATTAATTTAACACGTGTCAAGTAATTATTGGTGCGTGATTAAAACATACTCTTAAAGCCTGGGGCTAATCTAAAAATGATGTAATAACATCAATTCAAAATTGTTTAGGGGGGGTAATAGGACCCCCGCAAAGTTCAAGTGTCTACTTCCAAATGTCGACCAACTTTAAGGGGGTCCTTATGCATTTTATCTTTTATGATCAAACAAGAATTTCAGAATAAAGTGAATATGAATTTCGAAATAAAGTAAATGATATTTATGTCTAAACGGGTCCTAAATGTTGAGTTAAAACTTACCAAGCGTAAATTATTCTTAAAGCTACACTCTAGTGGAAATATAATCGACTCTACGTGTATATTTGGTATGGAGAAAAAACATTCAAATATTTCATGTTTGATTGATTAGAATGTCGTGAATTTTTTTTTACCCTGATAAAATAAATTTCTTGAAAATGAAAAGAATAATTTTTCTAATGAAAATAAAGAAAATAAGTTTTGTGATCAGTGATAAATAAGGGCGGATCTAAGAAGGCGTCAGGGTGTTCACCCAAATCCCCTTAGCAAAAAATTATACAATACATATAGGGCCTGTTTGGAAAGTCACCCTGGTAATTGGATTTGGTTTAATTGGGTGTAATTACACAGTCTGACATGTTTGGTTGGCTAGGTAATTACTTGGTCATCAGGTAATTGAGTGTAATTGACAGGGATAATTACACTCTCCAATTCAAAGAGGAGAGCTGTGAATTGCTGGTAATTACATGGTGTAATTACAAGCTGATTATTTTCTAATTTCTTCCTTTTATTTTTATTTATTTTTTATTTCTATTATTTTAATTTTTTTTATTCTAATAATTTTAAAAAATATATTTTTTATTTTATATTATTTATATTTCATTTCCTTCTCATTTCAAAACTTTTACTTCTTGTGATTCCATGTAATTGTTCATATTATCTATTTTATATTTATTTTATGTTTATTTTTTCCATTTAGCATAATTTAGTTAGTATTCTATTTTTTAAATTAAAGTAGAATTCATTACTGAATAAGGTATATACTTATGTTTTTCTTTTCTTTTGAATCATATTTAGATACGTTATATTGAAATTTGACATAAGAGTATTATGTTATTTTTTTTTTAAAATTTTGAACTTACGTTATATTTTAATTTCAATTTATTTATTTTACTAGTATTGACTTGATATTTCACATTGCAAGCCATTCATTTTTTTAGTTAGAATTGATAGATTATCTTTTTGTCAAATGTTTTAATAATTTTATGATATTATATTTATAATATTAATCTTTTGTTAAACATGCATTTCATGATATTCTTAAAAATTATGTACTTTAAGTTTTTATGATTAATTTAATTAAAATATATTAATTTAAAAAATATAAATCAATTATTTTTTTATAATATTAGTGAAGAATATATGTTTATTAATTAATATATTTCAAAAGATATATATATATATATATATATATATATATATATATATATATATAAAAGGGCAGCCCGGTGCACTAAAGCTCCCGCTATGTATATATATATAAATTATTTAATTTAATGTCATTTATAAAGGCCTTTATTTGTTTAGTATAAATTTTTAATTTTTGATAATTAGCTTTATTAAATTTTAATATAACCATGTGATTACACTTGTGCAACCAAACAATACACTTGTAATTACATTGTCATTATATTGTGGCAATCAAATATGTCGTTGTAATTACTGTAATTACTAGGCCGGTAATTACTACCCTAGTAACTACACCAATTTCAATTACCAAGTGGATGGGTCTGTTTGGAAAGTCACCTGGTAGTTGAAATTGGTGTAATTACTAGAGTAGTAACTACCAACCTAGTAATTACATATAAAGTTTTTTTTTTATGTATATATAAATTTTGAATTCCCTCGACGCAAGACTTGAGGTTCCAAATTCAAATCCGAAACCTAGTGAAATTCTTTTTGGATCCACCATTGGTGATAAATCGAAGTTCTTTGTATCTTCCCCACCCAACCTACCCCCAACCCTTTACCATCCCACTCCCGGCAACCCACCCCCATCCCCCACGTCATTCCAATAGCAAAAATTTTGGTCAGTTAATGTCAATAAATTGGGTAATTAAGTAAAATAGTAGTAATGGATAATTAATATTAATAAATTGGATAAAAAGGTATGGTATTAAATAAAATAATGGATAATCAATTATTACTAAAACTAAATTGGGTAAAAATCTTTGTAATTTATACAAGTTCCCGGCAGCTTAGTGCACTGATTTTATTTTTTTAAGAGGACATTTGAAACTTGCTGTAAAATTCTGTTTGATTTTCTTACGGTAAGAATTAATTTTTAAAAAAGTTTCAGTTTTTTTGCATGCAAGCTTTCACTGAATAACTTCATAGTTGATTTTGATTTAACTAGGGTTGTAATGTGGTACCCTGTTCTGTTTTCTTGAATAAATGCATTGAGTTTTGCTCTGTTTGAATAATTGTAATGACATTTGTATATATTTATCTGTATACATGTCACTACTAGAAACGAAGGTTTTTCCCACCGTGAACCAGTAGAAAATTTGTGCTTTTAGAACATGAGATTAATTTATAAAATAGTTAAATTTTTAATTGAATTTTTTATCTGTGTGATTTTCAATAGTTTCTTGTTAGTGAATTTCAACTATTGCATTAATTTCAATAGTTTCTTGTTAGTGAATTTCAACTATTGCATTTCAAAGTTGTTCTGGCAATTCATTGTGTTTTGGTGATTTCTCACTGTTCATCTCTATTTGATAATTCCAACATAAGTTAGTAGTTTTTTTTTTTTTTTTTGAAATATTGGTATTTTATGTTTCAGGGCTAGTTGGTATTTGATCCCTATAGGTAGGGGCAGAGCCAGTGTAGTAGATACGGGTTTGGTAGAACTCAAAAACTTTGGCTCAAACTCTGTATTTGTGACTTTCAGCTTATGAGTTTTGTATCACATTTGATCCCGGTAGGCAAGGGTGGAGCCAGTGTAGTAGATACGGGGGTTCGGTAGAACCCAGTAACTTAGGTTCAAACTCTGTATTTGTGAATAATTTTAGCTTATGAGTTTTGAATCACATTTGATCCCTTGTAGGCAAGGGCGGAGCCAGTGTAGAAGATACGGGTTCGGTAGAACCTAGTAACTTTGGCTCAAACTCGCTATTTGTGATTTTTAGCATGAGTTTTTGAATCACATTTGATCCCTTTAAACAAGGGCGAAGCCAGTGTAGTAGATACGGGTTTGGTAGAATTCGGTAACAATGGCTCAGACTATGTATTTGTGTTAAAATTTTCATTTAATATGTACAAGTGATCTATTCATAACCCAATAAACAAGAAGAATTGTGATTCAAAACTCATAAAACTAAAAATCTTGGCTCTGCCTCTGCTTGTAGCCTCTAGTTTTGGAGATTAGCCAACCTATGTTAATTGCAAATGGATGTTGGAACATGCATTTGTATCCATATGTGAGATTTTGTATTGATGTTAAAGCTTTTTTTATTTCCTTAATTTGTAGATCTGTTATTTACTTGGACGCGTCGTTATGGTTGGATTCGTCACATCTCTGATTGCACATTGATCAGCAGCCTTTGGTGCTGAAAGAATTTTCTGATCTATCTGCAGGTAAATGGACAGAAGGAGATCTGGTCTGTTCAAGGCCATGTTAAAGGCAGTGGCATCAGGATTCTTGATTTTATCGTTCTTTGTTTCTGTATCGGAAGCTGATCGTGGCTTTATTCAATGTAATTGTGATGGTGATGATCGATATTGGAGCATGGAGAGACTCTTAACGTATCAGAGAATCAGCGATTTGCTTATTGCAGTAGCCTATTTTTCCATCCCAATTGAGATCATTTACTTTGTCAGTTGCTCTAACTTTCCTTTCAAACGCGCTCTCTTTCAAATGGGAGCATTCATCATACTCTGTGGATTAACTCATTTTCTGAATTTCTTGGCTTCCTCGGGTCAATCCACGTTACACCTTGTGCATGCCATTTTTGTTTCCAAGTTCCTCACTGCAGTGGTCTCCATTTTCACTGCTTGTACCCTTGCAAGCGACATTCCTTCGCTGCTCAAAGTCAAGGTAAGGGAGTCTATGCTAAAAAAGAAGGCTTCGGATCTTGTTAGAGAAGTTGGAATAATAAAGAAGAAAAGGGAAGCTGGAATGCATGTTCGGATGCTTACACAAGAGATCCGAAAGTCACTTGATCGTCATACAATACTATACACAACACTGGTAGAGTTATCGAAGATATTGGATTTGCAGAATTGTGCTATTTGGATGCCTAATAAGAACAATACTAAGATGAACCTGACTCATGAGCTTAGAGGGAGGAACTTTTCGACTATGTATAATATGCCTATCCCAACCAGTGATCCAGATGTAAAAGAGATCAAGGGGAGTGATGATGTAAAGATACTTGACGCGGGCTCTCCACTTGCTGCTGCAAGTAGTGGAGGAGGGAGTTGTGAACCAGGAGGAGTAGTGGCTGCAATTAGGATGCCGATGCTGAAGTTGTCGAATTTCAACAGTGTAACTCCTGAGCTTATCCCACAATGTTTCCCGATCCTAGTTTTGGTTCTTCCTGGTGGAAGGGGTAGATCTTGGAGTAACCAGGAAATTGAGATAGTCAGGGTTGTAGCCGATCAGGTTGCCGTAGCTCTATCCCATGCTGCAGTGCTTGAAGAATCACAGGATATGAGAGACGCATTGATGGAACAGAATCAAGCTCTGCACCAAGCGAAACAGGATGCTCTTTGCGCCAATCAAGCAAGGAATGCATTTCAGTGTGTCATGAGCCATGGGTTGAGAAGACCTATGCACTCAATTTCAGGTCTATTATCCATTTTGCAGGATGATAAGTTAAGTAATTATCAACAACAGCTTCTCGTGGATACGATGGTTAAAACCAGCAAAGTCGTGACCACCATAATGGATGAGGTGATGGATACATCAGTAAAGGACAGAGGGTTGATGAGGCATTTTCAACTACATTCCATGATAAGAGAAGCTGCTTGTCTTGCCAAGTGCTTGTGTACATTTATGGGTTGTAATATTCGCATTGAGGTTGACACATCTTTACCTAATCATGTTATGGGTGATGAAAGAAGAGTCTTTCAAGTTATACTTCATATGGTTGGAAATCTTTTGATGGAGGGCGGGTATCTCACCTTCAGAGTTCTCTCCGAAAACAGAAAAGATGTAAGTTGGAAAACAAGGAGATCAAACGATCATATATATATCAGGTTTGAGATTTGCACAAGCGTTAATCGACCTCAGCCAGAGGGCATAACATCCTCATTACCACATTGCACCCAAAGATACTGCAGTAATGAGGTTGAGGAGAGCTTGAGCTTTACTGTTTGCAGAAAGCTGGTTCAGGTATGTCTATTCCTATAGAAACTTCTGGCATGGACCATGTTGAAATGCATGACCATCTCATCTAAAAGCTTAAACTTTACTATTATTTAATTGTATTCTCAACACTCCCCTCACCTACGAGCCTGATTTTCTTTTATGTGCCAAGATGTGGAAATTCTTTTTTGATAATGAGTGACAGTGAGATTCGACCCTGTTCTGATACCATGTTGAAGCGTGTGACCATCTCATCTAAAAGCTTTAGCCGTTAGAGAGAACACACTTTTATTATTTAATTGTATTCTCAACTGATTGCGATATTGGAAGTAGCCTTTTTTCGGTTTTCTTGTTTTTCACTTTACTATTTTGGGGTTTAAAGTAACTAACTCCATTCTGCTATGCAAAATGAAAAGCAGTTGATTCAAGGAGAAATCTGGAGAGTCCCAAATTCAGAAGGTTCTGATAAAAGCATGGCTGTTGTTCTTGGATTTCAAATTCTTCCATCCAATGCCATAGGCAAACCTGAGTACCGCGAATTATCTCCTGACCAATCACATCTCCGGTCTCTTCTCCACGGTGTCAAAGTTCTGTTAGCTGACTCTGATGATGTGAATAGAGCCGTAACAAGGAAGATGCTCGAGAAATTGGGATGCATAGTTGCTGTAGTTTCATCTGGATATGATTGCCTCGGTGCTCTTGGCGCTCCTGTATCCTCGTTCCAAATTGTCCTTTTGGATCTTCGCCTGCCTGATTTGGATGGCATTGAAGTTACCATGAGAATTCAAAAGCTTCGAAGCAGGGGTTGGCCTTTGATCATTGGCGTAGCCGCAACTACTGATGAAGATATCAGTGGAAGATGCATGCAAATTGGAATGAATGGAATTGTCTGCAAACCAGTGCTCTTACCAGGAATTGCTCATGAGCTTCAGAAAGTCCTGCTGCAGGCAAGCAGAGTTACGTCGTGATGGTAATAAGGCAGGTAATCGTTTAGAGTTGATTTCTCGTATGGTCACTCAAGTAATAGTTGAATCAAGAAGAAAGGTGACTTTCTGAGATAATAATTATTAGTTGAGTGACCAGAAATCGACTCTTATCTTTTAACGGATTTAATGCTAGGTATGCAAACAAACCTAACAAGTTCCAGCATACTGGTGTTACATATAAACAAAATTTCACTTGTGAGAGGTGGATTCATATATATACTTGGACTTCTATGACTATAGATTATACAAATTTGTGCTCAAGATCCTTCATATAAATTAGAATACTTGTTCATTTTGATATAAGACTCTGTACACCATTGTTCATTTGAGTTCTTAAATCCAATTCTTGAATATGTAATGCTTTTGAAAGCTATCACCTATCTCTGAGCATGTTAAATCCGCTCCTGTGCAATAGCTCGCAAACCCATTTCATTTCTTAGCTACCTTATAATGCTCATATGCAAACAAACTAGCTAGGTTAGAAAAATTAATTAGCCCATGCCCATATGATCCGTTTAACCCGCTCAAGAGTTGGGCGGGTTAGGTTAGTGACCTATTTTAATTTGGCCCAACTATAAGTAACCTAGGTCATTGGCCCAAATCTTTTTACATCTACGTACAAACACATCCTTCTTAACATTGGCCTACTAAAGTTAGACAAAATGCAATGCCCATCTCTTAAAATCAGATAAGCAAGCTCTTAGGGGGAAAAAATTAGGGAAAAAGACATAGACTGACCCTTTTTAAAATGAGAAAACTACAGAGAATAGCAAATTTGAGCCTATAATTACGATCCATAACAATACTTTGAAAAAATTACCATCCACAGCAGGTATAGCAATATTTTGGCTGGCCCATTCACCAATCCAAATACATTTAGAAAAGTATTAACCTCTTCCTATTATCACTCACCACTTCCCTTTTTAATTCAACCTCTCTCTCACATCCCCAAAAATCTCGCCATTTACATCCTCCCCTAAATTCTAAAAAAGACACTGAAGCAGTAACAAAAAAAACCCAAAAGACATTGCATCTGCTAGCAAGAATTTGGAGGGAAATTTCAAAATGCTTCTGAATTGCATTTGCTTCTGCCACTTCAATTTCAATTTCAATTTGTATTTTATATTTCATTACTTTTCATTGTATATGAATTCTGCCACATGTTTTACATGATCCAGATTTGTATTTGCATTTTTTTTTTTACCTAAAAAGGATTTATTTTTTTACACAGTTTATGTGTACCCTAACATGTATGTTTGCATTACACTGATATATATTTAGATACATGTCTATAATGCATTACTATATATGATCTAATATGTATTTTGGTATTGTATATCACACCAAATGTATTTTGCATTTGTATACGAATTCTGTCACTTTAATTTCAATTTGTATTTGTATTTGTATTTTAATTTGTATTTATATTTTGCATTTGTATATGAATGCTGCACTTCAATTTCAATTTGTCTATGTATTTCATTTTGTATTTGTATTTGTATATGAATTCTGCCACTTCAATTTCAATTGTATTTGTAGTTGTATTTCAATTTGTATTGGTATATGAATTTCGCCACTTCAATTTCAACATGTATTTTGTATATGAATTATGTCACTTCAATTTCAATTTGTATTTGTATTTCATTACTTTTCATTGTATATAAATTCTGCCACATGCTTTATATGATTCGAATTTGTATGTATTTTTTTACACAATTTTTTTTTATATGTATCGCCCAATATGTATGTTTACATTACACTGATATATATTTAAATACATGTCTATAATGCATTATTATAGATGATCTAATATGTATTTGGTATTGAATATCACACCAGATATTGTATATTGAGCTATGAAATCTCCAGATTTATTTCTCAAAAAATTCAAATTTTAGATGAAGAACTGTGAAGTTCATATTAGAGAATAGTTTTCCTTTAAGATCAGCCGTTTTATAAATGGACTCCAAACGTGATTTAAGGAGAAATATCTGCTCATTAAAGATTTTTTCCTTTTAAATGGTAACAACCCATCTTAAATAGCTCAACAACCCAAATTGTATTTGTATTTGGCTGTACAAACATGTGTGTCAAATACAACAGAAAATAGCAATATTTTGACTTAAAAACTATTATCTCCTGTAATTAGCAAAGTTGTGCTATCTCCTACTTAATTATGGGCTCAAGTTTGCTATTTGAGAAATTTTCCCTTTTAAAATTAATGGCCTGTGTTTGGGCCATTGAACATTACATGGCCAGTCGCCAAATAAATTCCACATAATGGCCATTCAGGCCCTTTATTTAGTCTGATCCATTTAGCCCAATGCAGTCTTTGTTGACTTTTTCTTCTCTTTCTCTTTTTTTTTTTGGCTGGTTGCTTTTGCTTTTTTCAGTTGCTGTTTTTGTTTTTTAATTTTATTTTTGTTAGGTTTTTTATTTCTTTTTTTTGTTGCTCTTTTTTATTTTATTTTTTATTATATAAAGTGTATAATAAGTGTATTAGTATAGAATATCTTATTTTCTTGGCAAGTTCTAATTAAGTTATACTTATACAAATTTATATGTTATGTCTCATACAAGGTCCAGAACTTTCACACCCTCTATTTTTTGAGTTGACTGTATAAAAAAATTATTTATTTTATTTCTTATGATGTGTATAGAAACTGTATAATTATTGTACCAAATATGTATCTGTATAATATTTTTATAGAAATTGTATAGGATATGTATAGAAACTGTATAATTATTGTATCGAATATGTATTTATATAATATTTCTATAGAAACTGTATAAGATGTGTATAGAAAATGTATAATTATTGTATAGAATATATATATGTATAGAAACTGTATAATTGTTGTATAGAATATATGTATCTAAATAATTATTTCAGCTAAAGGTTATATAGGATGTGTATAGAAACAGTATAATTATTATATAAAATGTGTAAATATATAAACGATGTGTATAAAAATTATATCATTGTTATATAAAATATGTATAAGATGTGTATAGAAACTATATTATTATTATATAAAAATATATATGTATAGGATGTGTATATTATTATATTATATATATATATATATATATATATATATATATATATATTATACATTGAGTATGTATTGATTATACATTTATTACACACAAATCTCTTTAAAAAAATAGGCGTGAAAGATCATCATTAAACAAAAAAGAGCAGTAACTAAAGGAGTAGAGTTTTTTTTCTTTTAAAAGAAGTGCACAGAAAACAAAAGTAAAATAAATAAGGGAGGGGAGCAAGAAATTTGACCAACAATTTTTTTTTTTAAATAGAGCATCAAAAACAAAATTAGAAAAAATAAGGGAGGGGAGCAGCAACCCGTCACTAGCGAAAAAGGCCAAAATATGGAAAATCAAATTCGTTGGCCATTCAGTTGACAATATTTTACGCCGAATGACCATATTTGTCCTTATCACAAAAAATTACTCACAGCAATGTCTAGATATATATGTACATTAACGTTGTTTATACGAAAAAGATAAAGAGAAAGTATAATATTTCATAGAAATTGAGAATTGAGTCAACGGATTCCAACTTACGCTAAAAAAATGTTACTCCTTCTGTTTCAATTTGTTTGTCTAAACATTTTAGCACATTCTACATATGTTTTGTTTAAGATCACAAGATCCAAAAATCTTTTTTATTTTTTTAAATTAAATTTCGTGTCAAATCAAAATCAGACAAATAAATTAAAATGGAGGGAGTGTCTCATAAAGTGCACATGGTATACACAAGATGGTCAGTGAATAGTAAGACAACAAAATATCTGATTTTGTTGAAACAAATTGGCTCAAGTATAGAGAGAAACCTAAGTTACCATCAAGCAACCCTAGCTAGTAGTCTCTTTAAGTTGGGCCAAGAAAATACTAACATAAAAAAGTGTTGATGGTTGTTGCCAAAGCTATTCTAGGACTAAATAATTAGAAGTCCTATAATGTGTATGTCTAACACATGGTGTGTTCCAAAAGAATATGTTATTATGCAACATTATGGGACACATGATCTAGACCACTTTTTATTATAACCTCGTACCATATTCATAAGTCTCCATTCATTTGAAATTCAATGAGATTGATATCTATTGATGATAAATATACTTCAATATATTTAGATGTTGATAGAGGTCAATGTTAAGAATGGATCTTCGGTATAACTCAACCTCAAAAGCTAACTTATAAGGTGAGATTGTCCAAGTCCATATAAGATGATCAAATGACCCATTCTCTACCGATGTGGGAGACTTAACACTCCTCGTCACGCCTGGGGCTGAAAGCTGCGTGGATCAAGAACGACACCGATGGAGCACACATTGGGATGAACTTGACTCTGATACCATGTTAAAAAATGGGTCTTGGGCCTTACTGAACCTCAAAAGCTAGCTTGTAAAAGGAGGATTATCGAAGTCCATATAAGGAGACCAAAGAACTCGATGTGGGAGACTTAACCGTTAAGGCCAATAAACAATTAGCTACATGAGTGAACTCAAGAGAAGTATGTATCACCACCAACGATTATGATGGAGTGATAAGTACTCCTTCAACCTTAATGAAAGGTTTCGAGTTCGAGCTCTCGGGATGGAGTCTCCTTTGGCAAGAAGCACTTTACTTTCAAAGCTGTATAAAAAAGGTTTACAAGTAATAGACTTCTATTCTGGTCCATTTTCAATGTTTTTTTAGGTTTTCAAATTTGGTCTAGAGTAACTTTCTTGCTGCATCACATATAGTGGACTGTAAAAGAGATGGGAAAAAGAAAAAAGAAAAAAAAAACACAAAAAGGAAAATAAAGTGAAAATTGACTTTCTCTGCTCTAATCATATTGTGTGTCTACTAAAATTTGTGCAAAGACAGTGCTAGAAAAAACTGAATCTTAACACCACTTATGAAACAAGAATTTTAGGTCCTACCTCTTCTTCTCCCCCTTTTTTGTGAAATATATCTAGTATAATAGTAATTTACTTAGTTTATTCTTTGGAAAAAGTTCTTCAAAAATGAAAATATATAGGACATGTTTGGCCATAAAATTATTCACTTTTTTTTAAAAAAAAATAATTTTTCATTTTATTTGAAAATTAATATTTGACCATGCATTCAAATTTCAAGTTCAAGTTGAATTTCGAATTTGAAAAACAGTTTATAACCTATTTTTCAATCTATCTTCATAATTTCAAATAATATCATCTTCAACTAAGTTATATGATGCCCAAGTTTTTCCATAGCTAGCTAATACATTCGCCTCCTTATGCTAAGGGGATCTCGTCCAAAAATTATATTGTTATCTAGGTTAAATTTAAGTTTTATGTATGTATATTATATGTTATCTACTTTTTTTTTATATTGTGATACCTCTTAATAAAATTTTTGACTCCGGCATTAATGGGTTGAGCTCACATTCAACACCTCTAGGTGTCAATTTCTAGTTAAATTTTATTTGGGCGTTTGAATGGCGTGACACCTCTAAACTCCTATGTAGATCCGCCCCTGGTGTACTACATAAGCTAGCCGGTTAGGTTAGCCCACAGGTTTATTCATATATACTCCAACCAGCTGCAGGTTGGATTATAAGAAACAGCTATTAATACAACACCAACGTCACTTGATTTTTTGTGTGCCAAATGTTTAGTAAGTAGTAATACTAAAAAACAACGTTTGTCCTTGTTTTTGTGTAAATGGCGTAAATAATTGACTTTCGAAAAGAGGTGTTTTTTCATGTTTTTTTTTCTTTCTACAAATGCATGAATCTGACCCTCTCTCTTTCATTCTATCATTAACTCCAGCACTAATATATTAGATTGGATCAATACTTCCTTCGTTTCTAAATAAATGATATTTTAGTTATTTTATTTTATTTTTAAATAAGTGGTATTTTAGATAATTAAGAAAGATATTAATTATGTTCTTCTAATTTTGCCCTTCTTCAAATAAAGAGAGTTTTTACATAACTAAAAAACTAGTAAAGAGTTATATTTTTTTCAAGGTATTTATTAAGAACAAGTTAATAAAAACACTCTATGTTATCTAAGATTTCGTAGTTTCATAAGGGATGTGTCAAAGCTAAAAACACCACTTTAAAACGGGGGAGTAGTATATTTGGTCACTCAGTTATTATTAAAGTTTGATTTTAATTTTTATGAAATGTGGTTGAGCATATTAAACCTTTAATTAATTGAGTTGTGCGTTGTGAACCATAAATCTATTGTAATTATTGGACGTTTTATCACTTAATTATTCATGTATTATATTAAATTTGTATTGTTACTTCATATTTGATGATAATATAATTTTATAAATACTCAATACCTTAGGGACTAAATATACTATAATATATTTCTTTTGGATTTAATTTTCACCTAACATGACCTAAAGTTCTTGTAGAAAAAAATTCCACGGATATTTTCCTCTACATCAAACTCATATAAGGATGGTGATTTCTTTTGGATTTATGTAAGGTTTGTGCACTGATGATGTGTCAATTAAAATTAATAATATTAGACAATTCTCACGGTCAAGTCTAATATGATAAATTGAAAAATAGAGTAAAAGTTTGCTATAATCAATTAAATTACATTAACACTATGAGAAAAAATTTACATTATCAATATTGCATATATAACTTAAACCCTATTTTTCTTCGCTAGCTTTATTGAGCCTTAAATGTCAACGAAATTAACAAGATTATTTTTTCAGTCGCATAAGCAAAATCAATGAAGTAGAAAAAAAAAAGTACAATTAGTAGACGGCTTAAAATTTGGATTTCTATAAAAATTGGGCAGATTCAATGAATGGAGACTTTTAGAAAATATTGCTTAATTAGTTGAAGGTACATCTTGGGCAGCCAATAAAACTAATTAACAAAAAATTGATACTCTCTCCAATTCAAGAATTCATCCACTTTCCTTTACTGGCCTTCTCTAATAGGGAAAAGCCTTTCATTTCCATCAAATAACCCGGACATTTTTAGCTTTTGTATTTAGTTTAAAATAATTGATTTTTTAAATATAATTAAGAAGGTATAAATATTTTTTTTCAAATTTATCTTTATTTAGATAAGTGAGTTTTTACACATAACCAATAAATCATATTAAAAAAGTACTCCTATTTAATTATTTATCCATAATTTATTGAAAATACTAATTTTTTAGGGGTGAGTGAATTTTTTAAGGGGTATGTCGAAGTTAAAATCATCATATATTGTGGATTGGGGGGAGTACTAAGTTGTTAATTAAATATTTGAGACAATTAGATCATTACTAGAAACAAAGGGTTTTTCCACCATGAATTAGTGAAAATTTTATGTTATAAAACTTGTGTTTCTCACTCATTTTTCACCGAACCAGCTCACTGAAAATGCATGATGGAAACAAATTCTCAAAGAAATAGTGGAAAACTTCTTAATTTTTTCTTTTGAAAATAATATTATTTTTTTTTCACCGATTCAATCAAAATATCTGTGAGAATAGCCACTGAACATTTTTCAGTAAAAAAATAGTGATTTTTTAGTATTCGGCATGTACAAGTGATGGTGCTTTCCGTACCTCAGGTTTCAAGCCACTCAGTTGAAACATTGCATGTGTAATTAATTTAATGGAAAAAGGCAAAATCCACTTCTTATCAATTGACAATTATGTTCCCAAATGCAAGCAACACCACAATGGTTTTCCCAAAAGATATTGTGTTTTCTACTTCTTGGGGGATTTGTTAAAGTCAAATGGTACATAACAATCTATTAGTACTTTATATGATTACCATTCACTAATTGGGCTTAAAAAGGAAATGAAATTAAGCAAATCCCTTGAAATACGGTCTTTGAGACAAAAATTAGGTACAAAACTTGAAGAGTTAATCAAATCATCTTTATAATCAATAGAAAATTAATAATAAGAGTCTGATCTTCTCGCTTAAGTGATTTCTCCGGAGTGAAGTTATTTGTGGGAAAAGAAGATTTGATGGAACGCTACAATATTAAGTATAGATTCGAATGAACTCAAAAATTTCACTTAGATTTTACATTTATATTAAAAGATTTATTAATATATGTATAAATATTTAATTGTGAAGTCAGTAATTAAAACAAGTTATAATATGAGTTGAACCTCCAATTATATAGGACATCATGGAACAAATAAATAAGTGTGAATGTAAATCACTTTGAGTATCATAGAATTTAGTATTAATTCATGTAATCTTCTATTATTTATTTAACATGATATAATATACTACAATAAGACAGATTCACGTGTTTTTCAACACTTCTCATAGAAAGCAATAATTAAAATGGTGTTGGGTTATCCTAATCCATTTGTTATACCTACTCCTAACCTACTCTAAATGCCAACGTGCAAAAAATTATTTTCATAGATACATACACCTATATATAGTGATTAGTAAAAGACATATCAGTGTACATGTATAAAACATTTCGTGTTCACGTAGGATTCGAAAAAGAATCACACCCTAAGAGGTGTACTGTAATTATGTAAGCAGTTTATCCTAATACATATATATAAGCATTATGAATTAATCTTAAGATTCTTTAACACTTACGAATAATTATATTGTAAAGTTGGTCAGGGCATAAATGTTGCTTCTCATTAGGTACATGAACCTTTAAAAAAAAATTAAATCTTAAATACTGACAAGGTGTCAATTTATTCAAGACCAAATGACATTAAGTCATCCAATTAAACTATATTAAGCAACCAGACTAAATTTCAAACCACATATTGTATAAGTTGATTAAAGAATAATATGTCTATCCTAGATATCGATTTAATTTCAAACCACATATTGAATAAGTTGATTAAAGAATAATATGTCTATCCTAAATATCAATTTAACTTATGATTAGTCCCATAATCGATCAATCAGTTTAGTTTATCATCAACTGTTGTGATGGAATGTATGAGATTTATTCATCCTTATAACTAAAAGTCCCAAATTCAAGGCTTGGGAAACCAAAAAAAAACCTAATATAAGTACTCCCGTGTTTAATGCACGTTAGACGATGTAAATTCAAATTAATCGAACCAGCGTTATAAGAAATAGAAGCTAAGCTTATTCACCTTCAACACGTGGCTTACCTTTAGGGATAGTGTTAATTATTCCAGGCCCAGCATAATTCTATGTTGAGTCACTATACTTTTTATTAATCAACTTCTTATACTAAATTATGATATGATTAGATTATGGAAAATGTCAATTTAGGGTATACTAGTCATGCCATTTTTTTCTAAACTGAATTGATAGTATATTCTCATGCAGTGTATCTAACTAGATTTTGACTTAGTCTTATAATAAATTTTTATACCTAAACATCCCTTTCATGATTACATTTAAGAACATTTTAAACCTTTAATTTTTAACCAACCGTACATTTGTTAGTTGATTTAGATGTGGAAGTGGAAATATTTTTTTGTTTGGGGACCTATTTAACAAAATATCAAAAAAATTATGGGGCCAACATGAGTGCACCATTATAAACAAAGAAAACTTTCCAAGACATGATATAATTTTCAAAAGTTTGATGAGGGACTATTAGTTTCCATGAATGATGAAATTGAGTCATATCAATCAATTTAACGTGTATATATATACATTTAAAAAAACAAAAAAAATATCTTACATATATAATATAATTCTTTGTCGAGGTGATTCAGACCGCCATCACCTAGATCCGCCCCTGATTAGGTCTACAAGTGAGATGAGGGGAGGCCAATCTAATATGGGCCTAAGTGTTGCTGTTATTCAATATGTACATATGTACAAAAGTAATTAATACATATCTTTTTCATTTGAAAATATATTCATATAGCAATACGCAAATACTGGTTACGTTCTAATTGTCTCGAAAATACGTTCATATGTAGCATGTTTATTAATAGTCGTTCAAATGAAAAATAGTGTCAATTAAGTTAGGCGGCTCATGAAATTATATTTTATGGTCACTTACAATTTTGAATAGACAAAAATGAATTTTTCAGATCTTTTATTAGTTATTTTTTGAATCTCTTATGTGTGTAAAAATAAAGACCATTGGTAAAACAAAAAATTATAAATAACTACAAAACTAATTGACACTGCGTTTTAAATACTTTTAGAAAAATGTAAAAATAAAATAACAATTTCTTTTTCTTCTTTTTTCCTTCCAACCAAATGAATTTTCACAACTAAACTAGCTAATCCAAGTGATATCAATGTGAAAAGTTATAAGAGAGTTAAGATGGAACGTAACTATAGGAGGAATTGACAAATCTATGTTCTACAAAACCATTTAAGGAACAAAAAATAAATAAATAAAGATAGTGCCAAAATAATTATAGAGTCCCAATAGTTTTTCTTAAAATAGAAGTGCTTTAATCATCTTCCTTTTCTTCCTTTTTTTCGTTTGATATTCAGTATTCACATTAAAACTACAAGTAAATTTGGATTCTCACATTCATGGGCGGATCTACGGGATAGCGAGGAGTTCACCCGAACCCGAACTCCCTTGTGAAATATTACACTGTATATGTAAAGGTACTTTTTAAACTTTTTATATATATATATAGATTTTGAATTCTCTGAACATAAAATTAGAGGTTGACTCAATGGTTGAGGGATTCAAAATTCATCTTGAAGTTCCAAGTTCAGAATCTCAAATACTAATTTTATTTTCGAAGCTCTTTAGTGAAAATCATGAATATTCCACCACGTCACATTGCATGACTCATTTCTTGGGGCGGCACTTTCAACAAGATTTTTTTCATTCCTAGAGGCTCAAACCCAAAACTTTTGATGGGTAGAGAGATTTCAATCATCTCACTATAACTTGGTTATCGAGATTCGTACAGGCTCGTGGTTGCCACGTCTTTTTCTAAAATTTATATGTGGATATTTGATTATGTGTGTCACATTTTAATTCATTTACATATTAAGCATTTCTTAAAACATTTTTGAATGCTAATATGTCTTTTAATGTTTCTTCAACGTGAATTTTTAAATTCTAAAACTGCATTACGAAAATGAATTAAACGTAAAAGTTAACTTTCGTTATTTGACGGGCCTAGTCATTTGATTTTGATTACTCTTTTCGTTTTGGTCTTTTAATAGGACAAGGAATTCAATAAGATAAGCTTGATATATATGTTTTATCTTAAGTAAATATTACATCAACCTACAAATGGAAAAATCGTACTTTATTAACTTTGTGAAGAAGAATAAAAATCATTAACTATTTACGCAAATATATACTCTCCATCTCAAAATAAGTGTCATTTTAGTAAAAATCAAGTTCATTAAGAAATCTATTAATATAAGTATATAACATGTAGTTTAATAAACTTTACCCCTCTTTAATAAATATTTCCTAGAATTGAACATTATTGAAAAAAAATGGGAGTATAAGGGTATAGTTAAAAAAATATTAAAAAAAATTTGTCTTGAATTCCTACGCTCATTTTGAGGCAATTTTTTTTGTTTGTTAAAATAACACTTATTTTAAAATGGAAGAAATACATCATAACTGAATAATATTCTTCTCGATTTCAAGATGCAATCGTCTTCTTATATTCCGCAAAAAGAAATAATGCTAGAAACATATATGCTCTTTGTTGATGACATACACTTTTAATAAATCAAAATTTTCAGGTTTTTATGTGTAAAATCGTCGTCTTCTCAAAGTTTATTTTGTATAATATTTTATGTCAAATCTTGTATGTAATTGTTGCAAATGAAATTTTCACTTTAATCTCCTTGCAACTGTTGAATACTAAATGAAAATGCGAAACCATAAGTTACATTAGTAGCTAATATCAAGGATTACGCCTTTTTAAATAAAATTGGTGTTTTTATTTATTTATTTTAATAAGTAGGAAATTTGTGTTAATAAGAAGGATATTTTAAGTAATTTAATTTTGATTTAAGGGTTTTTCACTTTTAATTAAATTATACTTCAATCTTACACTAGTTGAGACGCGTGTAAAGTTCAAAATGAACAAATAAAAATAAATGTGGAGGAAGTAAATGGTATATCTTGGTTGATAATATTAATTTGACACTCTATCCATCTCTAAATATTTATCATTCTTACTAAAAATATCATTCTCAATTTACCTGTCATTTAAATAAACCAAAATACAATTAAGTAGCTTTTTCTCATTCATCTTTTTGTTTTCATTTCATAAAAGCAAAATTCAAAAAGAAAAAGGATATTACCTAAAGTATACAGCTTTCAAAGAACACCGACCACTTTGGAGAAAAATTCAAAGTAATCCTTTAAATATACTTTTAAATAATTTTGTTCCTTTAAATTTGTCACAAGTAATTATTTTATTTCTGTTAAATATTTGATAAGCTTTCTTTATTAGATTTAACAAAAATTGTGAAAAGATCCTTTGTACCTTGTTACAGTTGCGAATTTTCATTAGCTTTGAATTTAATGTTGTTCTTCTGGTTCGCTAGGAAAAAATCGTAAACCACAAAAGTTCTTGAGAATCGAATGACAAACACAATTCTTACTAGTAATGCGTATAATTTCTGTGCAGTTGAAGACTATCGTGCCCCAACTCAGTAACTATTATAACAAGTGTGCTTTTCACGCCTAAAGAGTCATGACAACGGATGTGGATTGCGATGGATCATGGCTAAGCAATCAATGGGACATGATCTTCATTATACTCGTCTATCCCTAGATCAACTAAATGCGCCTAGGATAAAGCATTAAAAAATTGTTGATACATGTGGTGATCTAGTCAAAATGAAATGTTTCTCATAAATAGTAAGATTTTTTATTTTCTTTGTTTGCTCCCCCGCTGGGATAACAGGTTGATGACTTCCAAGAGATCTTATCGACTTCTAAATTCCTCTATTTGAAAAAGGGAGTCGAAGAGGAACCTAGAAGTTAAAAAAAAAGCTTTTAGCATAGCCATAGATCCCATTTCCCTTTGCTAGTAGGGGTCTCGTGGTTTCTATGCTGCCGTGTATTTTTGTTCTTTTCTTTTAGTGCTTCGACTCAACTGGCTCATTGTCACTTGCGACAGGGGGAGGGGTTCCTTGTTTGGCCCTCTTGATTTCTCTCCTACGAGAAACAAAGTATGGGAGGTGAGTCTTGTCTCCTCTCACGTTGTCGTACTTGAAAGTTTTCACATGTAGTCATTCATATCATCTGTACTTTATCTAAATTTGTTAGTGTAGCTCAGTTAGAAAAGATTCTAAGTGAGAAGCAGTACTAAATTGGAGGGGGTGGGGGTGGGTGGGTGGGAGGGGCTACAAGCCCTCTCTTATTTTGGTTCCAAGACCACCCATCTCTAATTTATTTCCCTTTGTGTGGCCCAGTGAGATCATATTTTTAGAATGAAGTGAAGTGATAAGATTATTTCCAAATCAAAGACATTGCTTAAGAGGAAAGCAAGGTGCATAGCTTGCTTATTAAAGCATGGAAAGATATCCAGAAAAGACAGTAACTATAACTAGTATATATGCAAATGAGATGATATATGCAAATTTGATTAGGAATGTCGAGCGATCTTAACCTCATAGTTGGCCTGGTTTTGTTTCTGTAGAATGAATGTGAAAAGCAGAATTTTCACTCGAATTGGCTAAATTTATAGTGGGTTTGTTCCAATGCGAAAAAAAAATCTTTTTAAAAGAAATCTCGACGGATGCAGTATTCGCAGTATTCAAATTCATAATTTCACTATGAAATAAGGCCAACAACAATGAATGTGCAAAACTACTAGTTGGAGTAGAAAGTTGTGGTAGTTAATAAATTACAACCTTCCAAATAAGAACTTCTACTTCATCTGTTGCAGAAGGAAAACAATATCCGCATCGGGACTTATAATTGAATAAAATCTCCTTATATAAAGAAATGGGTCATATAATTTGGTTTTTGGCTCGAATTTCAACTTTGCCTGTTTAGGTCTCATGCTAGCTTTTGATTTATATTACGCTTAGGCTTAGCTTATAAAACAAGTGCGCCATAAATGGGGGATAATATCATATTCTCTTATAAGAGAGGCGAACAGAGCCAAGGAAAGAGAAAAGTGTGTCGCCCAGGTAAATCAAGTAATCCTTGTGTTAGGACACTAAAAAAAGCTTCGGTGGAGGCGCTCTACGAAACCTTAAGAAAAGACCACACACCAATACCACCTTGGCCAGTGGCCATCACCCCCCGCAGCTAACAAATGACCCAACACTCTCGATACCACCGGAACCCCCAGATGGCAAATAACTGCAGGAGAATACCACCCCAAACAAAAAGTATTCTTACAAGAAGATTACAATGGAAAAATCGATATCGTTGGAGAATACCTACAACTCCCTGTCAACAGACGCTAATATGGAGGAAAACCATTATGAATCAGAGGATCCAATACTCCTTGCGGTGGAGGATAAGATAAGAATTTACCAACCATGGAGAAATTCACTCATCATTAAAGTTTTTGGTAAAAGATTCACACACCAACTACGGCGTACAAAGCTCACTGAACTATGGAAACCATCGGAACAGCTAACTCTAATTGATCTGGGATGGGATTCTTCATAGTCAAATTCTGCCAGGAGGAAAATATGACTAAAGCATTCCACCAAGGACCTTGGTTTGTGTCGGCCTACTTCTTATCCATAAGAATGTTGGAACCAAATTTCATCCCAGCTGAGGCAAAACTATCCTACACAGCCATCTGGTTAAGACTCCCACAACTACCAACAAAATTTTATGATAAGCTAATCCTAGAGAGAATAGAGAGAAGGATTGGGAAACTGCTGAAGATAGAAACTTGTACATCAGCAAATCTAAGAGGAAGATATGCACGAATATGTGTACAAATTCCCCTTGAAACCCCAGTCAAAATATCTGTCACTATTGGCAGCCATAAACAACCAGTGGTGTATGAGGGGGAAGGACTCCTCTGTAAGAACTGTGGAAGGTTAGGTCACACGGTGGGACACTGCTCATGGGCAACCTCTACACCCTCCCCAGTGGACACTGAACTACAAAACTATACAAAGCAACAAGGGAAAGATGAAGAGGATGGTTGGCAGACAGTATCATTTCCCAAACGAAACAGAGCCAACAAACATCCATCAATGAAGAACCTACAGGGAAAAGGTAAGTCCCCCGACCAGACCACGCCCACCCAGGTAAAGGTCTTTGATGCTACTACTACAGGTAAGTTTTCTACAACCCTCACCCCCTCAATAATAATTTTCTCTTTTCTGCCACTCAAAATCACCCTGCTGAAACCAGTAAGCAGGGTGAAATAAAAAATACTAATGGCAAAAGAAAGAAGACGGATACCAGCTTGGCTAGCCCCTCCCCGGTACCTTTCCCCCCTAAGATGGTGACCCCACTAATACGCCATACAATCCCCAGGCAACCAAAGAGGACCCCACCAGACCTGCTACTGTGAAAATATGTGGCAGAGATCTTCCAAAAGCAGGAAGAAAGAACCCCACTCCCGGAGTCAACACTCCTCTTGACCCCACTAAGACAAAACCTCTATCTCCCTCTCTTACCGTATTCAATGCCCTCAACACTGTGTCATCCGCATTTCTCCTCTCTCTCAAGCTCAGAGCTCAATGCCTACTCTGAAAGATATCAAATCTAATAGTAATCATTTCTCTCTGAGTGATTTGACACTCGGAAATGTCCCGAGAAGACACAACGTGGCCACGATTAATACTCCAACTGTGGAGATAATAAAGGGTATTAAATCCACCAGCTTCACCCCCACTCCATCCACTTTTCGCTCCCCTATTCAGAATGAATCCACCCCAGGATCCTTCAATGGAAAGCGAAGAGCAACGCACAGTCATGACCACAACCCCTCTACCACCAGACCACACACCATCCTCATGGATGGATCTCTGTCTCCAGGGGTCGACACTATCATTAAACATGACGATCGAGAACCGGCCTCTAACGGTACTCATCCAAAACCCCTTCTTCCTAGCTCAGGTAGCAGCGGAGTCGCTCAACCAATCATTGGGAAACTTTGGAAACCAACTGTGGCTGGCTACCCTGATGAGGGCTTAGATCCTACAAGCCCAGGGAACTCTCAATACCATAGACCTGAGCAACCTTATGTCCTAGGTATGCCAGACGGTTCCTTTCTTCCCTCAAATCACAGTTACGAACCTGGTAATCCAATCGACGTTTGTGCCATGGACACCAACTTAGGCTCCCCAGAGTTGGAATGCACCCACTATGGAGGGGGTGCAGAGTACACCTCAAGCTATCAGGCAAAACTCAATTCTGGAAGTCTTGGAGGAATCACAGACGTATATAAACTCTATGCTGACAAAAACAAACCAGGAGCTAGAGGAAATCCTAACTACCACTGAAACCCAACAACCAAAATCGATACTAATATTGGGAATGAAAGAAATAGAGTTCATAGAGGAGTGAAAGGAAATGGTAGTGGCACTTATTCCAAGGAACCTCTGCAAATGCGAGGTGAAGGTGGAACTTTGGAAGGAACATGAGTCTGGGAGAGCATTGGTGAAGCTGACACCCACTCCAAAGGCCAGAACCTGCGAACAGGAAAACCTAATGCCACTTGGGAAGGGCAAGGGTCTGAAGAGGAAAATGCCCAATCCAAAGAAATTATGGATAAATGTCATCTTATGGAACTGTAGGGGAGTCAATAGAACTAAATTTAGGAGACAGTGCGAGGCTATGATAAAAAATCACAAGCCTGCAATGCTGGTCCTAAGCAAAACTAAGATGACTGATCATAAGCAGATCTGCCAGGTTTTGGACTTTTCCAAATACATTCAGTCCCCTGCCATCGGCTACTCTGGAGGTATAGTGATCATGTGGAAGGTTGACACTTTCAAGATTGAGGAGGTCTCCATTATGCCACAGGGAATCAATGTCACTGTTCAGGTTAGTCCTTCTTCTAGTCCTTGGTTGTTTTATGCCATCTATGCTAGCAATACTTATGCTGGGCGTAGGAAAATTTGGTATGATCTTGTTAGCATTTCCTCATCTGTAAATAAGGGCTGGCTAGTGGGTGAGGATTTTAACGAAGTCCTTGGGGCTCAGGATAAAGAGGGGGCAACCACATTAACACCCTCAGATCTAACGCGCTCTGGAATTGTATTAACAAATGTAACCTCATTGACCTGGGATTTAGAGGGAGCAATTTTACCTGGTGTAATAATAAGTTCACTAGTCCTAATAGGATCATTAGGGAAAGATTAGACAGATTCTTCTCTAATAATGACTGGATCCTTAAGTACCCTAATGCCACTATTACCCACCTTGCCAAGACTCACTCTGATCATTGCCCTTTGTTACTTCAGCTAGAAGGTCAGGCTACTACCACTAGAGACAGACCATTCAGGTTTGAATCAATGTGGTGTAGCCACCCGTCTTTTTCCTCTATTATGGAATACAACTTTGAGGGAAATAGAGACCTCCTCCTCTCTACTGCACACTTCCAAAATGATGTGCAAATTTGGAATAGAGAGGTGTTTAGCAATATCTTTCATAAGAAAAGAAGAATTCTTGCTAGGCTGGCAGGAATTCAAAAATCTGCCAACTACATTAGGAGCCCCTTTCTTCAAACCCTTGAAGCTAAGCTCGAAAATGTGTATTCCTATATTCTCAAAGATGAGGAGAACTTCTGGAAGCTTAAATCCAGAATTACGTGGCTAGCTGATGGTGATGCTAATACTAGATTCTTCCATTCTACCACTCTCACTAGAAGAAGGAGGAATATGATTAACATCCTAACTGATGATGTGGGTCACACTGTTGACCAGGAAAAGGACAACAAAAACTCTATCCTCATGTTCTATTCCAACCTCTACAAAATTGAATCCCAAGCTTCCAACTGGAAGGATGAGAACCAGGATATGGGAAGCACTGTCCATGAGACTCATCACTCCACCCTGACTGAGCCTGTTAGGGAGACAGAGATTCACAGAGCTATCATGTCCTTTAAGCCCTTTAAGGCTCCAGGCCCTTATGGTATCCACCCCTTCTTCTACCAAAAATACTGGAACTCTGTCAAAGACAAGGTGATCAGATTCTGTATTGGTACTTTTGAACAAGGATGGGTTAATCCTGAGGTCAACAAGACCCTCCTTTGCCTCATCCCAAAATGCCCTAATGCCAGCAACTTCAAGAACTTTAGACCCATTGGTCTATGCAATACAATGTACAAGCTAATCACCAAGATGATTGTCCTTAGAATTAAGCCCATCCTCTCCCAAATCATTGGTCCCACCCAGGCTAGTTTCCTTACAGGAAGAAGAGCTGCTGACAATGCTATCTTGGTCCAAGAATACATCTCCCACTTTAGGAAAATAAAAGGGAAAAAAGGGAGTATGATCCTTAAGATAGACTTGGAAAAAGCCTTTGACAAGCTTGAATGGTCCTTTATAAGATCCACCCTTATCTGTTTTAACTTCCCAAAAAGGCTTGTCAACCTGATCATGTCATGCATTTCCTCATCCTCTATCTCTGTCCTGGTAAATAGTACCAAGACTAAAGCTTTCCATCCTACTAGAGGCATCAGACAGGGTGACCCCATGTCACCCTACATCTTCATCCTCTGTATGGAAAGACTTTCCAGACTCATTAACCATCAGGTCACCAGCAATAACTGGCACCCCATAAGAATCATCAACTTTGGCCCCTGTTTGTCTCATCTGTTCTTTGCAGATGACCTCACTCTGTTTGGCTGGGCCAATAGAGACAACTGCATTAATATCAAGCATACCCTTGATCATTTTATGAGGGATTCTGGCAAAAAAATCAACCACTCTAAATCCAAAATAGTCTTTTCTGCTAACTGTAGCAATAGTACAAGGGATGAATGTTTTAGTATTCTCTCTATTAGAGCCAATACCAACTTTGGGAGGTACTTGGGCTTTCTGATTTTCCATGAAAAGCCCAAAAATAGTGACTTCCAATTCATTTTAGATAACATGCACAACAAGCTGGCAGATTGGAAGACTAAATTCCTTACTATGGCAGGAAGAACAACCCTTGCAAAAGCATGCCTCAGCAGCATCCCCAGCCACATTATGCAATTCATTAGACTCCCCAGCCACATCCTAGAGCAAATAGACAAGATCCAAAGAGACTTTATCTGGGGCACCACCCCGGAGAGAAAGAAGGTCCACCTGGTGGGTTGGGACACTATCACCAAAACCAAGGGTAATGGTGGTCTGGGTATCCAAAAGGCTGACTCTAGAAACCAAGCCTTACTCAGCAGTCTAGCCTGGAGATTATATAACAGCAGTAGCACCATATGGGCTAACACCCTCATCCAAAAGTACTGCACCAGGAGAAGAACTATCAACTCCCCCTCCTCTAGAACTTGGCAGTATATCAAGCTAGGTTGGAGCATCTGCACTAAGGGTGCCATCTGGCGTATTAGTGATGGAAAAAAAGCTAAATTCTATACTTATAAATGGATACCCTGCCTCCACCAATCCCTTAGGAACACTCTTATAGGCCCCTTAGACTCTAGGGAGGAGGAACTCACTGTTTCATGCATGAAAAAGGATAATACTTGGATGCTTGACCAAGTATCCCTCCACCTACCGGACTCAGTCAAAAACCTAATCCTCTCAGTCCAAATGCCACTCTTCCAGTGGGAGAAAACAAGCTCATTTGGGGTGCCAATAGAACTGGGAATTTCACCACCAAATCTGCCTATCACATTATTACTAGAGAAGCCATCAACAACAACCCTAACGATACCAACTTTAGGAAGATTTGGGGTTTGGAAATCCTAAATAAAATCAAAATTTTCCTTTGGCTACTCCAGCATGGTAGGCTACCCACCTCCCTCTACCTCCATAACACTGGTCTGAATATCAACCCCTACTGCAACTACTGTGATACTGACATAGATGACTCTTGTCACATATTCTTCAATTGCCTTAATGCTAAAAGATTTTGGTCAAGTCTGTTTCACCAAGCCACCATGCATGACAACACTGTTAATAGCATGCTCAATGAGGGAAGCTGCAACCAACATTGGGACAAGCTTCATCACTTAGGATTTAATAACTTCCTCACTTGGGCAAACATTCTCCCATTTTGCCTCTGGAACATCTGGCTAACTCGCAACCACAACCTTTTTTCTCAAAAAAGGAATACCATCAGCGCAGAGAGAACCATCAATATAGCCATGGAATATGAACTCTTGGGGAAAAAAACTCGGATAAGCACAACCCCACAGCTCATCCAAATCAAATGGAACCCTCCACAACAAGGGCACTACAAACTCAACACGGATGGCTCATCCCTGGGCAATCTTGACAGAGGAGGCACCGGAGGAGTGCTAAGAAATCACTATGGCGAATGGATCGTTGGATACTATAGTATCTGTTCTACACCACCAACACTATGGCAGAGCTCAGTGCATTAAGACAAGGCCTTACCATAGTTGTGGAGAACAATCTAACCCCCCTAGATATTTCCACTGACTCTACTCAGATAATTGATATGCTTACTAATGGCCATACAGTTCATAATCCAATTATTACTGAATGCTGGTTGTTGATGAGGAGGCTGGGAAACCCACATGTGAGGCACGAATTCAGAGAGCAAAACAAGATTGCGGATCTGCTAGCCAAGGAGGGAGCCAAGAGTAGCTACTTTGACAGGCCAAACATTTTGATAACCCCCCCTATATTTGTAACTGATGTTTTGTGGGCAGACATAGAGGGGACTACGTATCCCAGACATGTTAAAAATTGTAATATTCGTACTCGTATGATAGACTACTCTAGTATGTATACTGATGTCGTTGGCACAGTAGTAACTACGTAACTGTTTAGTATCTAATAATATCGTACACTTTGACCAAAAAAAGAAGAGAAAAGCATGTCATAAAGCAGCCGACTAAATGTAGAAAAATGTTGGCCTAAGAGAAGGTGGCCTCTCTCTAGAAAGATGACCCAATTTCTTTTTTTTTTTATTGATTTCATCTTTCTTTCTTTATAACGTCTTTTTTTTTTGAATTATTATAAAAAAAATCACATGTCAGATATTGATTCACATTTTTCACCAAGTCATTTCACGTGTCAGATGTTGATTCGTGTCTTTTGCCAAGTCACTTCACGTGTCAGATGTTGATTCATGTCTTTTATTAAGCCACTTCATGTATCAGATGTTGATTCATGTCTTTTGACAAGTCATTTCATGTGTCGTATATTAATTCGTGTCTTTGCCAAGCCACTTATCGTGTCGGATGTTGATTCGCGTCTTTTGACAACCAATATGTTGGAGAGTTAGATAAAAAAAAATTGTATAAAAGATTCACGTGTCGAACATTGATTCGCTTTTTTCACTAAGCCATTATGTTTGAGAGTCAGATAATTGTTCTTCTTATATAAAGATTCATGTGTCAAACATTGATTCGCTTTTTTTAGCCAAGCCACTATGTTTAACAGTCATAAAAAATTCTTTTTGTTAAGGAAATTTAAGTGTCAACCATTGATTCGCTTTTTTCCCAATCCATTATGTTTGAGAGAAAGAAATTTTCTTCTTTTTTTAAAGATTCACATATTAGATGTTAATCCGCTTTTTAGCTAAGTCAATATATTTGAGTGTCACACGCATTGATTTTATGAAAAGAAATTGTCAATTAGATATTCAATAGACAACACTTTGAAAATTATTAAATTGTTCAATAAATTACACCTTTAGTTAGGGTATCTAATTAAAACAAAAGTCAAATTTGAGGGACCACGTCTACAACAACATACCCAGTCCATACCACTACCTCAGAGGAGAGGTAGAGAGGCTGTTTCCAATAGACCCCCGGCTCAAGGCAAAACAGTCTAAAAAAAAGGGCTAAAAAGGATGTAACAATGATACAGGATAAAAAACAAGATAGAGCTACAAGAGGCGATAGGAAGTAATATGTATTAACAAACAACAGACAGAAACAGAGCACTGCTACAAAATACTACCACGAGGAATCCAAGAACAAGAGACTATAAGCGTAACACTACGATTACTAGTCGGGACACACTTCTACCTACTACTCTTCTACCCTAATCCGCGTCCTCCACACCTTCCTATCTAGGGTCATGTCCTCGGTAAGCTGCAACTGCGCCATGTCCTGTCGAATCACCTCTCCCCAATACTTTTTCGGTCTACCTCGTCCTCTCCTGTAACCATCCATAGCCAACCTCTCACACCTCCGCACTGGAGCATCCGTGCCTCTCCTCCTCACATGTCCGAACCATCTCAACCTCGCTTCCCGCATCTTATCCTCCACCGACGCCACACCCACCTTATCTCGGATATCCTCATTCCTAATCCTATCTCTCCTTGTAAACCCGCACATCCATCGCAACATCCTCATCTCCGCCACCTTCATCTTTTGAATATGGGAGTTCTTTACTGGCCAACACTCTACTCCATACAACAGAGCTGGTCTATAAAATAAAATACAAAGGGGTCATTTGGTAAGCAGAAAAGATGGATATTCTAAGATTGAGTTTGAATTAGATTTATATTTTATTTAGTTGATTATATAAATTTATACTACCAATCAAACGCAATATAAATCTAATCTCAAACTTTCTACCTTGAGATTATCTTATTTTATTCAAGTGAAATAAATTAGTCCAAAGATTATAAATATAATCTCAAAATAATTTAATCTGCATAGCGAACAAGAGTATAAAAATAGAATTAAGTAAATTAATGATAATTTTCTTAAAATAATAATTGGGGTTAAAAGGTTTGCTTCTACTTTATAGGGAGGCTGAAGAGGACGTTTAAAGAGTAGTAGAAGTGTGTCTAAGTTCTCTTCATATAAGGTTTGTGGGTCCCACTCACCCCACCCCCCTCTCCCCGCACCCCTACCCCACCCCTTAGATTTTCCTGTCTTTTCTTCCTCTTTTTTTTTGCTTACATTTTTCTGCTCTCATAGTTCTTTAAAATCACTCTCTTTTTCCCTCTACACTTGTTCAACAGTTCAGCTTGTTATTTCTTGGTTTCTTCATAAGGGAAAAATTTTCTGTTCTTGAAATTAAATTTGCATTGGAGCACAGAAGAGTAAGAGAAAGGTACAGAAATGAAAAGGGTACTTAAATTCTTGAAGAATCAGTGAAGTTCCCTTTGTCTTTTTTCTTTTTTTGGGTGTAAAAATCTTTTCTTTTTTACTCTTTTTTAAATGTTTTAGCTTGTACAAAGAAGATGGTGATGAAATGGAAACTCAGTTTTCACTCAAGAATTTTTTTGATTACTTAGTTGATTGTAAACCGGGTTGTAATGTGGTACCCGGTTTAGTTGTAACTGGATTCTTGAATTTTTCTTTGTGGTGCATTGGGTTTTGGTTTTTTTTTGAGTAGTAGTTATTTGGAGCTTTTGTGGGCAGTAGATTGTTCTTTTTTTTTTTTCTTCTTTTTGTTTTGTTTTGTTTTGATGATACCAATGCTGGAAAAGAAGATGACTCAAAAGACTCTATAAATGTTTATTTGGGTCTGCATGTTGGTGAAAGATAAAGATCTGAGTGTTGGATTGGACTGACTTGTTTTTGGTTTATGTTTCTCAGAAAAAGAAAGATGTGTTCTTTTTTCTTTCTTCTTTCAGGTAAATTTTAGCTCACCATGGTTTCTTCACTTCCGTTATTTCTTTTTTTGGATTGCTTTGTTTTGCCTTTCCTTGAGCCGAGGGTTTATCAGAAACAACCTCCGCCTTCCAAGGTAGGGGTAGGGTCTGAATACACCATCATTCCTGACCCCACTTGTACATGAGTTTCAGATCTTTTGTTTATTTATTTATTTAAAGTTTTCTTGTTAATGGGTTTGAACTTTGATTTCAAAGTTGTTCTGGTTTTACTTTGTCTTGTAGTTAATTAAGTACTATGGTTGAGGTGGACAGTGGGCTTCTCAGTCCCCTTGTACTAAGTTCTATTTATGAGTGGTTATATTAGTCTTGGTGAAAGTCAATATTTTGACATTGAAATAAATAGATGCCTTTTTAAGTTTGTGGCCTTGTTGGGCTAGTTGCTAGTATTTGGTCTCTTACTTTTGGATATTAACCAGCTTATGTTAATTGCAAGTGGATGTTGGTTCATGCATTTGTGTATATCTGTTGAAATTTTATATTGATGTTAGTGTCCTTTACAAAAAAAAAAAGTAAAAACTGTGGGTTGTTGTGTACTTGGTCTAGTTATTGAACATGAATTGAATCTTAACAAGTCTTCTGCATATATGGTTTGATTGATCAGGTGTCTGATTGTACATTAAGCAGCATTGGTGTAAAGAAGAATAGGTCTATTGGATGCAATGTTGAAGAAAGTAATATCATGGTTGTTGATTTTATCTTTCGTTGCTTCCGTATGGGTTGTTGATGGCTATATTGAATGTAATTGCGATGACGATGATGATGATGCATTTTGGAACATGAATACAATTTTATTTGCCCAAAGAGCTGGTGATCTCGGTATTGCAGTGGCCTATTTTTCCATCCCAATTGAGATCATTTACTTCGTTAGCTGTTCTAACTTTCCGTACAAATGGGTGCTCTTTGAATTCGGAGCATTCATTATACTCTGTGGGTTAACGCATTTTCTCAGTTACTTGACTTATTTTGGCCAATACACATTTCACCTTGTGCTTGCCCTTCTTGTTTCCAAACTGCTCACTGCATTGGTCTCGACGTTCACTGCTATATCTCTCATCACCCTCATCCCTTTGCTGCTTCAAGTCAAGATAAGGGAACTTATGCTGAAACAAAAGAATCAGGATCTTGATCGAGAAGTTGGAAAAATAAAGCAACAAGAGGAAGCTGGACTGCATGTTCGAATGCTTACACAAGAGATACGGAAGTCACTTGATCGTCATACAATACTCTACACAACTCTTGTTGAGCTATCGAAGATATTGGATTTGCAGAATTGTGTTATATGGATGCCTAATGAGAACAGAACTGAGATGAGACTGACTCATGATCCTACAAGGGAGCATATTTCGGGGATGTATGATACGCCTATCCCAATTAGTGATCCCGATGTAAAAGAGATCAAGGGGAGTGATGTTGTAAAGATACTTGACGCGCGCTCCCCACTTGCTTCTGCAAGTAGTAGACAGAGTTGTGAGCCAGAAACTGTGGCCTCTATTAGGATTCCAATGCTGAAGGTCTCGAATTTCAGAGGTGGAACTCCTGAGATTGTCCCGCAATATTATGCTATCCTCGTTTTGGTTCAACCTGGTGGAAGGGGTAGGTTTTGGAGTGACCAGGAAATTGAAATAGTCAGGACTGCAGCCGATCAAGTTGCTGTGGCTCTGTCCCATGCTGCAGTGATTGAAGAATCTTTGCATATGAGAGACAGATTATTGGAACAGAACCAAGCATTGCAGAAAGCGAGAGAGGATGCTCTTAGGGCAAGTCAAGCAAGGAATGCATTTCAGAAGGTTATGAGCAATCGGCTGAGAAGACCGATGCACTCAATTTTGGGTCTGCTCTCGGTATTGCAGGAAGAGAAGTTAAAAGATGAACAACAACAGCTTCTTGTGGATTCTATGATTAAAACCAGCAATGTATTGTCCACCCTGATGGATGATGTGATAGTTACTTCAACCAAGGACAACGTAAAATTCCCATTGGAAATGAGGCATTTTCAGCTACATTCCTTGATCAGACAAGCTGCTTGTCTCGCCAAGTGTTTGTGTCTATATAAGGGTTACAATATTACCATTGAGGTTGACAAATCCTTGCCTAATCATGTTATGGGTGATGAAAGAAGATTTTTTCAAGTTTTGCTTCATATAGTAGGAAAACTTTTGAATGGCACCAATGGAGGGCATCTTACCTTCAGAGTTCTCCCGTCAAGTGAAAATGATGTAAGTTGGAAAACGAGGAGATCAAACTCATCTAGTGACAATGTCTATATCAAGTTTGAAATTTGCACAAGCATTAGTCGATCTCAGTCAGAGATTAACCCTTGTACTCCGACGTACTGCAATGAAGAGGTTCAGGAGAGTTTGAGCTTTGCTGTTTGCAGGAAGTTGGTTCATGTAAGTCTATTCATATTCCGGCATTTAATTACCAATAACACTTATTGAAAGTAGCCAACTTTTTATTTCTAAATTCGATGTCCATATCTTTGCTATTTGAATTTTAAACTAACTTCCTTCTGGTATGTGAAAAATGTCAAACAGTTGATGCAAGGAGACATCTATGTCGTCCCAAATTCAGAAGGTTTTGATCAAAGCATGGCTGTCATTGTTGGGTTTCAAAGGAAGCCATCAATTCCCATAGGCATGTCCGAATATGGGGAATCATCTGATCCCACATATCCACATTCTGTTCTACATGGTATGAAAGTTCTGTTAGCTGACTATGATGACATGAATAGAGCCGTAACAAGGATGATGCTCGAGAAATTGGGATGCATCGTTACTGTAGTTTCATCTGGTTATGAATGCCTCGGTACTGTTGGGACTGCTGTATCCTCATTACAATTTATCCTTTTGGATCTTCACCTCCCTGATGTAGATGGCTTTGAAGTTACCATGAGACTTCGAAAGCATCGAAGCCAGAACTGGCCTTTGATCATCGGTTTAGCTGCAACTACTGATGAAGATGTCAGAAAATGCCTGCAGATCGGAATGAATGGCATCATCAGCAAACCAGTGCTCTTACCAGGACTCGCCGATGAGCTTCAGAAGATTCTGCTTCGGGCAAGCAGAGTAATGCCATGATGGTAACGTTTACGATAGGCCATAGTAAGGCAGGAAGTCTTTTAAGGTAGATGTAAAAAAAACTAAAAATAGAAAACTGTAAAAAAATTCAGCATACTTATGATGTTATAATGGTACAGAAACTTTTCTTTTCTTTTCTGTTCATATAAAATCTTTTTAAGTTTTACATCAATTTGCTGCTGCATATTGAGTTTCTTTCAAACTTGACAACTTGTTACCTGGCTAACATGTCCCAAAAGTTGTTTAGCCAACATTTTAGTGAAATGAATTTTTCCTTGGAGCAACTGTAAAGTTCTCTCCGTGTGAGTTATAGGTTACGGGGTTCGAGCCGTGGAAGCTGCTAGAGTAGGTTGTCTTCATAACACCCCTTGAGGTGCGGCTCTTTCCTGGACCTGGTAACGCGGGATGTTTTGTGTACCAGGCTGTCCTTTTTTTTAATCTCTCTTTGATTTTAAGCAAATTTGCCATAAGTAGTTCCTATTGCAACTTGATTTAGGCATGTGTGCATGTACTGTGTGATCTATTTTGGATAACATTCTTATTCTAGTTTCATATATTATTTTATGTTCTTCTTGATCCTACTGATCATCATATAATATCCTACAATATTCTCTGCAAATGGTTGACCATATCCAGGTGTATTTTCTTCAAACAAAACCCAACCAATTTTCAACTCACCATCACCAATGGCACGTGCATTGCATGTGCTCCCATTCCTCACCTATGTCCTTTTTATTGTGTGTACATGTGAGCATGTGTTAGAGAAGAAGTGAATCCAAAATCTAATAAGCGTCAACTTATTATTATTCGTACATATTTACATTTCTTTTTGCATATGTATGCATATATATAGCCTGAGTCATCAGTGACGGAGCTGGACGTCGCAAGGAGTTTATCTGAATCTCCTTCGTTAGATAGTTACATGGTATATATAAGATCAATTTCCTTTTTAGCTCCGCCACTAGCTTGAGTTGAAAGTAATGAATTCAGTTGAACTGACAGAATCCGCCTTAGATCTAAAATGGGAAAGACATGAGTAGTGGAGAGGCTATGTGGAGAATAAATAGGTCAAAGATGCATTCATGTTATCCCTTCCTTTCTATTAACATACAAAATTAGAAACCGTGCATGAACTTTAGAGTTACGTACATGCACTATATAATAGATTTATTATTCATGTTTCTATCAGTGGCCCATATATACCATATGGTCCATTTATTCCATTTTCATTTCCAATATATATATATTTCTTCCTCTATACTCTAATTTCCGTTTCTAAATACTTGTAACATTATTAGTTTGCACGTCCTTTAAGAAACTATGCATTTTTACCATCATACCCTTATTTAATTTCATTAATCATCTCTTTTTAGTCTCTCTTTCATTAATGAAAGTTGTGATCTCTTTTCAATAAATGAAAAGTGTGCTAAGGGTAAAATGGAATGAATTTGTTTAATTATGTCTTAATTTTTTAAAATGACAAGTATCGTAGAATATTTATTTTTAATAAGGACGATAAATATTTAGGAACGAAGGGGTACATATATTGACAAAAAATGACTCTAATTCTTTAAAAGCCTTTGACCAAAATAAAAGTTATTTAATATCTCAACATGTACTATGTTTTCTCGACCCATCCCTGATCCCCTCAAGGATTTTTATTTATTTTTTTCAAAAAAGCAAAACAATAAAAATAAAAAAATCACCCAAATAATAAAGAAAGTTGTTTATGTTTTAACTTTATTTCAAATACTCTCCCTTTTTTATTTTCCTTTTTTGCTCTTCGAGGATCGATGTAACGAACTTTCAATGTTCTTTTATTTAATTTGTAAGTGATTATAAGAAATTATTTTTTCATACTATATCGACCTCTCGAAAATAATACTAATTGAAGCTTCTTCTTTTTTTCTTGTTTTGAAATTGAGGGTGAAAATTGTACGTCTATCTTTCGTGATTCCATTTTCTTGTCTATATCAAACTATAACATCAACTACAACTTAAATAATATATTCCCATTAACTAGATCTTTTTTTATTCTAGATTAAAATTCAATTACGACAATTAAAGAATTCTATTTTACTTCCTTGTTTTAATGAAAAATATCAACATACGGGAACTCCTTCTCAATTCAGAGCAAACACCAAAATTATTCAAAATATATTTAGTGCCGGCCATGAATATTTTTCATTTTTTTGGGAAGATTATTTCGGAAAATTGTTTGAACATAAAATTGTTATAATTTTTCGAAATTGATCAATTTGAACTCCAAAATATTATTTTCATAATTTTCACTCCAGATCACTCACAAAAATTTAAAAATAACTTCAATTTATATTTATGTCCAAACACAATCTCAAATTCCCAATGTCATTTTCAATTTTTTTTTCAATAGTACTTTTTTTTTCAAATTTAATAATTTTTATAGTCAAACGCCCGCTTAAAAGATTACTTTGAATTTAACCCGAACATAAGGGACCATATTTTTATTATTTTCTTCTCCATAGTGTTAGTTTAATTTTGTTCCTTTTCAATGAATTTGTTTCACAAATGTTGTTGTCAATCAAATCATGTCCCACTCTATGTCTGCAATGGTGCTATTAGATGGTGAATTTGGAAACCATTACGTGATACTCCCTCCGTTTTTAAATAAGTATACTTAAATAAGTGATTTTTTAGATAATTAAGAAGATATTAGTGATATTCTTTCAATTTTATCTTTTTTTAAATAATTTTTTTTTACATAACCAAGAAATTATTGAAGAGTTACATTTTTTTCAAAGTATTTATTAAAGGGTAAGTTAGTAAAAACACTCTTTGCTTTCTAGAAATGAGTAATTTCGTAAAATGAAAATTACATGGATGAGTACTTTTTAATAAATAATTACAATTTATAGCGACACTTTTTATTTATTACTATCTATAGCAATGCATAGCAATACTATGATAAATCTGTATTATGTATTAAAAGTGAATTATGCATGCAATATATATGTATTATAAGTGTTTTAAAATGTATTATGTTTGTTTGATAAGAAATTGGCACAATGTATTATAAGTGTATTAAAGTATGTGATAAATGTGTTATCCATGAATAAAATTTATATTATATGTGTTTTATAAATTGTTCTCTGCAATATATATTAAAATTGTATTATAAATATATTATAAATATCCAGTATGCTATTGTTATAGATGGTAAATATTTTCTTAATATAGTATATTTATGTAAGTTTTTCCCTTTCTTAAAGGGTGTGTTTAAGCTAAAATAATCACTTGTTTAGAAATGGAGGGAGCAATTCATAGGTAGGATTAGGGGTGTATAAAACCGAACCGCAAATCGAACCAAACCACAAAAAAAACCGACTAATGGTTTGGTTTGACTTGGTTTGGTATTGGAAAAAAAAAACCTGACTATAATTGACTTGGTTGGGTTTTAACTAAAAAAAGTCAAACCGAACCGAACCAACCCGATATTACATGTATATTATTTTTAAAAATATTTTATACATAAAAATATTTATTGTGATGTAATTTATAAATATTTTTTAAACTTTTTCATAGTTTTTATCTTTCGACATATTGTTTCAAGTTTAAACTTAGAATTTTTAAATGGTCCAATAAGTTTTTATAACCAATAGATATTAGTAACTAAAATAAAGCTCAAATCAATACTAATGCTAACAAAAAATTATTCAATTCAACACTAGGAATGACAATCATGTTTGATATTTATTCTTTAATTTTGATAAATACATAAACTAATTTTATTTTTCTATTTAATATTTAGTCATGAAGTTAATATTTATTAAACTTTTTAGCATGACTTAATACTGTTAAATTATGATTATTTTTATTATGATTTATTAATATGTAATATTTATTCTATGCGATTTCATTAGTATTTTGGTTGAATATTTTATTGTCATCACTCATTTATATTTTGTGTTATTTTTTTAGAAAATACCTTAGATAGTTGTATCTCGCTAGGATTAAAGAAATATTTGAAGCACAAGTTAATTATATGTTTGTATGAAGACTTTATCAAAAAAAACTCGAAATAACCCGAAATAACTCGAGGTTGAAAAACTCGATTTTTATTGATTTGATTTGGTTTATAAATTTAAAAATCTGACACTAATAGTTTGGTTTAGTTTTTAGAAAAGCCGAACCAACCCGATCCATTTACACCACTGGGCAGGATATCATCTCCATATTGTGTCAACATTAAAGTCATGATGGACTTCAGGAAAATTACACCTTACATTTGTGTGTGTATGAAGATTTATTGAAAGTTCAAATTAAAAATATTTAATTTTAAATTTATGAAGGGAAACTTAGCGTAATTGATAAAGTTATTACTATATAACTAGGAGGTCAAATTTTCAAGCTATGAAAATAGCGTCTTTCAAAAATGCAGGATAAGACTATGCATCCTTTTTTATTTTAATTTTATAATTCCATCAATTTAAATCTTAGATTCATCACTACATATTCCCAACTACTAGAAAGTAGTTCATGCTAAAAATACAATCGAGATATATTATGAACTCTAGACTGGCAGATAGTGTGTGTGTGTGTTTTATAAAAGGCATCTAGGTTCATTGGAACTGAAATTAGTGACTTAATGTATGATGCAAATACAAGATGTTATCAAAAGCGCTATAGCTCATATAGTCTATTTTAAACTAAAATCCGCACAGATTTGTCTTTCGAGCTACGTCATATCGAATATAAAATTGCCCGTATCATGAAAACTTGAGTTATGCCTAACTTAATAAAAAAAAATTCATTTTCCTCCTCTTATTATGATGTGAAATTAGTCTAAAATGTCATATGCACCTCATATTCAGAAATTTATCAGTCCTGTTTAATCCGTCCTCATCGTCACACCGTCGTTAGCCTTGACTATATCTCAATGTACTACTCAATTGTCATGGCCATATTTTCAATACGGTATTGCCACTTGGTATATTTTTTAAGAAAGACTAGGGTTTAGTCATTATTCTTTCTTGGCATGAATCATGATCACGTTGTAGTTATCTTAGTGTACAATGAGGTCACTTTGATATTTGGAAACAAAAGTTATGTGCCAAGGGAGATGTACTGATCCAAAGTATACAGAAATATTTCAGTCTTTTCATGGCAATTTAATTATATGGAATATAGTTCCACTTGGAAGAGAGATAATTTAATTTTACTTGAGTGAATATCAAAGGTTATAATGGAGTGATAAATATTTTTATTTTAATTAGAAGTTTCGAGTTAAATAAGGAGCGGAGCTAGCATTTTAGTTGAGATTTTGGCCAACCCAATAGTTTTGGTCCAGTCCCCATATTTACGGAGTCAGGAATGTAGCGAAGAGTGTGTAAATTTTCTTCTCAGTTATGTTAAGGGTGTGAAAAATTAAATATACACACATAATAGTAATATTTAACCTTTGTACACACTATATAATTTTTCATTGAAGGGTGTGCATCGAACTACCCTTCGCCTAAAACTCCGCTAATGCATATTTATATTTAAAAACTTATTAAGTATATACAAATAATTAATTTAAAAACCAATAACCTTAAAGGATTAGAATTTCAATTCATGAGCTTCAAAATTCTAACTTCGCCTTTTTGGTTCGAATGATCATGAGAATGAAATTGTTTTTGACAAAAAATATTTTATCTAAAATAGGATTTTAAGGCACAAATTAAAATTAATTATTAAACTTCAAAACAAATATCGAACATCATGTTCTTCCTTTGCAAATTGTGTTTATCCGAGTGATCCAAAAACGACGAAAATCTCGCTTTTCCAAATGATTCATGTCCACTTGTTTGATAAGTTAATTATAAATCAACTGCCTTTGCTTTTTCTCCACGCACAATTGATTAATCACTTATGTCAAAAAGGTTAAAAAGGGTATTACCACTTCTTTTTTATTTTTTTATTTTTACTTGTCCACTATTAACTCGGTACATATCTTAAAAAATAATAAATAATAAAAGTACTCTTTGAATATAATAAATTTAATACTTTAAAAAATATTGAGTAATAAATAGTATTTAATAGCAAGAATAAAATGGACATAAAATGATAAATTATCCTTTGTTTTTTCAAATTGACCAAATATTGTTGGACATTAATTTACAATATACTGGACAAGTAAAGATGGACGGAAAAAAGTAATTTATAGATTTAATTGTTCATAAATATAATAAGGTCAAATTGATGTACGTACTAACATCTTAAATTAAGTCTCATTAAAATTAGACATTTTTTTTCCTCCGACCCAATTTATGTGATGTAGTTTGACTTGACACGAAGTTTAAGAATTTTTATTTTTTTAAAATTTGTGATCTAAAATAAGTTATAAATATTTGTGTGACTATAAATCATTTTATTAAGTATAAAATGAATATTGTAAAGTCAAATTATAACTAAATATAAAAACGTATCATTCTCTTTGGACTTGATTAAGAAAGAAAGTTAGTCATATAAATTGAGACGTAAAGAATAGTATATAGGATAAGGATAATAACGAAAATAAAATTTACTAACTTCTATAATTAGTATAAGAATTTTTTACGCTAGCAATGAATTTAACTTGCGACAATATGTTATTTACTTCGTTCGTTTCAATTTATTTGACCTATTTTAACTTGGCATGGAGTTTAAGAAAAAAAGATTTTTGAATCTTGTGGTTAAAAATTAAAGATATGTCAAATGTACCAAAATGCTCTTTAATCTTGTAGTCTTAATCATGTCATGTGAAAAGTTGAAATTGAAGAGTTGCTAAAAAAAGGCATTCTTTTTTAAACGTATCAAAAAGGAAAATAGGCCAAACAAATTAAAACGAAAAGAGTACTATTTTACCAAATGTTTGAGTAATACCTATATCAAGAAATTTATATGTAAATATCTAATAAATAACCTAATTGTATAAATAATTTTAACATTAACTCTAAAAATAAATGGTAAAAGCTAATTAAAGCAAAAAATGGTGTGTTATCTAGGATAACAATGGGATAATGTCAATAGTCCCAAAGTTGAAGGAAAAATCTTATTTTAAGGTAAAGTTGAAGGGAGTAAATGACCATTACTCTTAAAGCTATGGGTCATTATGATTGTTAATAATTTTTCATGGTGCTCCTTGCAATTTGTTTTTTGTTGGCATTAAACCTTTTGTGTAATGCAAAGAATAGGCATTTTTCCTCTTTTTATTTTTGTGGATCCTCTTTTCTTTCTTACTTTCTTGTCTTCTGTGAAAGACAAAAGTCTCTCGTTGATTAGGAAGAGAACTATTCTCCTTTTCATATTGAATTGTCTGTATTGGGCTTGTAAAGAAATCGTAAAAGAGAATGGTCTTGCGCACATTGAAAATGGGCATTTCTGACCCATTAAGTAATAATAGTGATATTCTTGAACCAAATTATTGACGACTTGGACATTTTTAAACTAAGGGTATTTTGTTTGATTTCACGTGATTTAAAGACATTTTTGACCATTTTCTGAAAATTCAAATATCAGTTTCATACTTCAAACAAACTTAGGCTTAAAAGATCAGATTGATGGCCCATTAGTTTAAGTGGACCTTACTTGTTAATGCCTAAAATTTTGGGCCCTTTTATCTTTAGTTGTCTTGTTATTTTGGGCCTATTTGTCAATGCTTATTCAACAAATAAAATCAAAATTACCAAAGATGATAAATCTCTGAGAAAACAACAGGTTCTTCAAGAAGAAGAATTAAATGCATGCTAGAATATATTGTCAAATAAAATCAGTGGTTATTGTCTAGCCCATGATATCAGAGTGATCAAAAAAAATAAAATGTGAATATAATGAATACTTCATTGGGATGTAAACCTTACATATCATGTATATATTTTAAGAATATACAAAATTTGTGTACTGATTATATGTAATTCTATATTTGTGTTGGCTATTTTGTAAACGAAAAATAATTATCTTCATTACTCAAAGGCCAAAACCTTTAGTAGTCAATGGGCTTGTAGTTTAGTGACAATCAATAAGTGTTCCAAGTTGAAGTAAATAAATTAGGGTAACTTACGTAAAACACACATCTTTAAGAGTTAATTACTCTTTTTTTCATTACTTTTTCTTCGGATATCACAATCCTGCTGGATACATCCCAAACTACTCGGATACATCTCAATCCCATCGGATACATCCCAAACCACTCGGCTACATTGCATAAGGCATCTATATACATGATTTTATCTCGGATAGATTGGATCTTTGGTTTTATCTCGGATACATCGCTATTCCGCATGTATCTGAGGGGTTACAACATATATCCGTATGTCTATGAGGGGTTATAACATTTATCCGAGGGTTGGGATGTATATATCCTATGGGTGGGATGTATGGGATTGGGATGTATCCGAAGTGAGGTGATGTATCCGAAGAGTTTTTGATTAACATGTGGTATATTAAGTAATCAAAATAATGTAATGGGAGAGTTAGTAAATATGGTAAGGAGGTATGTCTCTTTAGATAGTTTACCCAATAAATTATTAAATATATAAGTTGTGGATTTCATCAAGAGAAGTTCTTGTTTCCTTTTTATTGAAATCCAAGGCACCTAATCCCCCTAATGGACTACTGATAGTCAATTTAACACTAATATATCTAGTGTAGTTTTATAAGTGGAATTTGTGGAGGGGAGGGGGGGTAGCGGTCCTATTTTTACCTTGTGAAGGTAGAGAAGTTATTTTCGATAAATTTCCTACTTAAATAATGAATATAAAAAATAGTATAAAAAGAAATACGCAGTGAAAAAAGCTATGTACAAAAAATACTGTAGAAAAAAATAATAGCAACAATAAGGAAACAATAGCTGAAACAAAGAAACAACATGTAGTCATAAAATCGAAGAATAAGATAAGAGAGTAATAACAATAATACTGATAAGAAAACCTAGACAACATCTGACTACCTACTGATTACTTACCTTCTATCTTAATCCTCGACCTTTAAATCCTCCTATCTAGAGTCATATCCTCAATCAGCTATAAATACATCATATCTTGTCTAATCACCTCTCTAATACTGATACCCATTTATAGATCGAAGTATTCAGTAATTGAACTAGTATATGGACTACATTACCCCCCAAAACCAAAGGGTAATGACCTTTGGTTGATGGTTTAAATTAAAAAAAAAAGACTACATTAATACTACTATAAATTAACTACACTGTGTAGTAGGGTTGTACATCGAGCGGGTTAGTTCGGATTTTTTAAATACCAAACCAAATCATTAGTGTCGGATTTTTATATTTATAAACCAAACCAAACCAATAAAAGTCGAGTTTTTCAACGTCGGGTTTTTTCGGGTTTTTCAGATTTATTCGGGGGTTTTCCCGTAAAGTCTTCATACAAATATATAATTAATTTGTGCTTCAAATATTTCTTTAGTCCTAGCAAGATACAACTATCTAAGGTATTTCTTCAAAAAATAACACAAAATATAAATGAGTGATGACATTAATAAAATATTCAATCAAAAAAATAATGAAATTGCATAGAATAAATATTGCATATTAATAAGCCATTATAAAAATAATCATAATTTAAAAGTATCAAGTCCTACTAAAATAAGTCGTATAAGTATTAACTACATGACTAAATATTAAACAAAAAAATAAAATTAGTTTATGTATTTATGCAAAATTAAAGAATATATATCTAACATGATTATCATTCCTAGTGTTGAATTTGAATAAAAAAAATGTAGCATTAGTATTGATTTGAGCTTTATTTGAGTTATTAATATCTATGGGTTATAAAAACTTATTGGACCATTTAAAATTCTAACTTTAAACTTGAAATAATATGTTGAAAGATAAAAACTATAAGTTTAACAAATATTTATAAATTACATCACAATAAATATTTTTATGTATAAAATATTTTTAAAAATTGTATATATATGTAATATCGGGTTGGTTCGGTTCGGTTTGACTTTTTTAGTTAAAGCAAACCAAATCAATTATAGTTGGATTTTTTTTTTCCAACACCAAACCAAATCAAATCAAATTACTAGTCAAGTTTTTTTTGTGATTCAATTTAATTTACGATTTAATTCAATTTGCGGTTCGATTTTGTTCCCGAGAGTAGTGTTATTGTCCTAAGCTTGCAATTCCGTTGCTAAATATATATGTATAGATGTTTACATAGGTGATCAGAGTTTAATTATATTAGCATGAGTTGGCAGGAAGTTTTCATCTCATTAAATACAGGGATAATAATATATGAATTTTAAAAGAGAAAAATATTTTGCGTGCGCCTATGCATGGATTATATTTAATTTTTATCTTATATAGAGTATAATTAATACTAGTTGGATATATGAAGACGATTTGTCTCCTAATTGATATTGACTTTGAATTTGCAAGGATAGTTATTGGCTACTATGAACCCTATATATAACTATTATTATTATAATGGCTAGCTAGCTAGTTGAGGGCGAATCTAGGATGATGAGAGCGGGTTATCGAAAATCTAGTAATTTTTATACAGATTTTATAATTTTATTGAGAAATTTATTAAATATATAAGAGATATTTATTGAGAATTAATTATAAAGTAATCTACTCGATCCTTGATAAGTGCTCGATTTTTCTTGGGCACATATAGTGAAGCTTTTTTCTTTTATTCAAAATTATATGACATCCATAAACTTTAAATTCTGAATTCGTGTCTGTAGTTAGTGTCACATTAGATCATGCATTATTTCTTTTGCTTAAAAATAAAATGAAAAAGTGAAAAATAAAAACACAACTCGAGTGGTATCGATCAAATATAAGGTAAGATTTTAATTATCAGTGATTTATCACCAAATTCTCGAAAGAAATGATGTCTTATAGCTATTTACAAAATTAAATAAAAGAAAATGACCTTTTTAGATCTCAAAAAATGAAGACTTCTTATGTGTAAAAATGAAGATCTCTGATAAAAGAACATAAAACTAAACGTAAATTTATAAAAGGCTATAAAATCAAATCTACCGAATTCTTGTCTTCATTTAGATTGCAAAAAAATAATATTTCTTCATGTATCTTTGGCATTAAAATATGTACTTATATTTCTTCATGTAAGAAATAAATAAAATGTATACTCATCAAATTTACGCCGTGTAAGATCCATTAAAAGAGAAAGTGTTCTTACTAAGATTTTCTTAATTCCAGAGCTTAAACTCGAGACTCTAATTAAAAGTGGAAAGATCTTGTTCATCCTATCATAATTCTTGATATACATATAATGCTTCTTAAAAATTATTCACATACTCTTATAACTTATAAGTAACTATTTTAATTTGAAAACAAATTAAACAACATATCTTTGGCAGTAAAATGCATACTTAAATTTCTTCATGTAAGAAAGGAAAATAAACAGGCACAACTTTTTAAGTACAAGAAGTTAAAATTGTCATTTCAAGCATCTTCATAAAATATATCATATTTTTGAAAAGGAAAATTAAAGTGTCTCAAAATATTCTTGTCTATGTTTTATATGACATGACTATTATTCCTTCCATTTTATTTTATGGACTCTTTTTGTTTAATAAAAAAAAAACTTTGTACATTTGGAAGTTCTTTAATGTTAAACATTTTATGTTACTCTTGATTGATATGTTTTTATAGTCATAGAAATGCCACAAAATGCTTAAAATCACTAGCTCAAAAAATAATTTTGATACGTGTTACAACTTTTTCTTTTTTAAGTTCTATATAGTGACAAATATCGTCGTATAAAATAAAATAAATTCAACATTTCTTTGACATGAACTAAAATTTTCAATTTTCATGATTTTTAAAAACTTTTAATTGTAGCATTTTACCAATTTTCTTCTCTCTAACAAGTGTAGAATACATATAATCGCACGTTATATTTGTATGAAACGACAAAACTACTAGAAATGTCTTTTAATTAATTTTTAACAATTAATTTGTGATTAATTAAGACATAATATCACTTTATATGTGACATTAATATTACTACTTCTTAGTTTGATATAAACATGGATCCCAATAAATTTGATTTGTATGAAACACAAAATGTGTGACATATACATATTTCAACTTAATCAAAGTTTAACACTTAATTCTGGTTAATTGCGGTACATTCTTATTTTAATTTGTGACTAAAGTTACTTATTTAACAAGAACATTTCAATAATGTAGTTTATTTCTCTAATTATACTTAATCGTGCCAATTTACAAGGGTGTAATGAGATGAATAAGTAGGGGCAGAGCTATATATATAGTGATAGTTATAGATCATTCAATACAATCTAGTAATTTGGCTTAATCTATGTATTTGTAATAAATATTATTCAATATATAAAATAATTCATTCAGAACTTAATAAGTAAAAATAATAATAAATTAAAAATTTGACTCCACCTATCACTTAATTCATCTTTAGTGAAAGATATCGATTCGTGCTTTGAGTATGAAAATATTTTTAAGAGATGCAATTTTTCCTTTTAGTGAAATCAATATAAACTAAATTTAAGCTAATCATCGATACCAAATGATTATGTAACGACTTAATACATCAACAATTTTTTAAATTTACTCAAGTACATGAACTAAATTATAATTTGAATCTCTAAATAAAATTTATTAATACGACTCCGGCTACAGTCCATGCACTTTAGAGAACAAGACTGACGCGTTTACACCCCGTTCGTGTTTTACATATGCCACGTGGCACAATCTTAACGGTTATCTCGGTCAATGCGTATCCTTCCAAAAAGAGTGACAAGGACGTGTTTGGTCCCACATTGTTGGAATCACCATTATAATTGTTGGTTCTTGTTTTATTTGCCAAATCAATCCCCCCTATAATTTAGTTTCTCCCTTTCCTTTCGAGTTTCACATAATTTCTATAAATAATGATTCAATTTTTATTTTATTTTATTATTTATTATATTAAAATTATTAAGTACTCTCTCATTTTCAATTTGTTTGGTCTATTTTGACTTGACACAAAGTTTAAAAAAGTAAAAAGACTTTTGAAACTTCTGGTTTTAAATTAAAGATATGTTAAATGTATTAAAATATTCTTTAATCTTGTGGTCTTGAATATGCCATGTAAAAAGTTGAAATTAAAGAGTTTCTAAAAAAAGGAAAAAGACATTCTTTTTGAAATAGACTAAAAAGGAAAGTAGGTCAAACAAATTAAAACAAAGGAAGTATTATGAAATGTTCTTTATTTTTTATGATTAAAAGAAAATCATTCATCAATTTTATCTATATCATAGGAAGTCACCAAATAATTTTTAGTTGTAAAAAGTTATTTGATTTTACCTACAATAACATATAAAACGTCTTTTTGTTCCCTCTTATTAATTTTAAATGTATTATTGTGCTAAATTTATTATAAATAGCCTTATGTCACATCTTACCCTAATTTAGGGGACGTGTGACATAGAAGAATCTTCATCTTAGTAAAAAAAAAACATTATTTACTATCCACGAGACGTGAAATAGTGAACACATCAAGTCATATTCACATACCACCTTTATAACAAGAAATGTGTCCCCTAAAAGCACAAAAGATATTAGGTTAAAGTTAAAACATTTTATCAATATGGGTTGTGGTGCGATGATTTGGGTCCCTCCCTTAATCAAAGATCTCGAGTTCGAGCTCTAGGTATGAAAAAAATATTGTTAGGAGCGGTGCCCTCATAATGGGGCCTGCAATGCGCTATTCAGATATAATCAAACTCCAATACGGATATCGAATACCAGGGAGGAACCAAAAAAAGTTAAAACATTTTGGACCCATAGAGAGATGACATGTACTCCACGACAAAGACAAAGGTCCTTTTAGATTTGTGCATCCAAATTGGATTTTGAAAGATCACATAGTAAAAGCTAAGCCAAGAGCCAACTCTTTGTTTTTTCTTGAAAGATGTATACAGATGTTTATGCCCCCACCACTAATATTAATGAAATATGGTGCACACAATAATTAATGTATTTGAAGGGGGTTATAATGTGTGGTCTACATTTCATTAATGCTAGTTTAATGGATTCCCTTTCATAGTGATGTAATTGTTTGAAATTTGGCTTCTTAGGGGTCTTAAAGTATAGCCAAAAGTAAAAGTCACCTACAATCAATCAAATTGGTCATCTTAATCCCTAATTAGTTGAGATCGATTATATGATTCTGATACCAATTGTAACAAGGTGGATTTTTTCGAATTCACCACTACCCGACAGTCGTACTACGCAACACAACTTCAATCACACGCACACACAATCGTCTAGGACTTAAAATTGCCCCATCCTTTGTAAGCAGGCATGATCCACGTCTACAAAACACATTGAAATCCATCGATAAATAGCTCGTAATTAATAATAATTATTTTGATGATTAGCAAGGAATTTACACTGGGTATGATGTTGTTGTTATTCTTCAGCTTACCGTAATTTTCTTTCTTTATCTGGACTTGAAATCAAAGATATTTTCAATCGTGTAATTAGAGTTGAATTATAATTAAAGTAGTTAGCAAATGGGAACAAATGGAAGAACCAATTTGTTCCATATTTGGCCCCTTTGGTCACGAATTAATTCACTATTTTTAGTGTATAGAGTAGAGACAAGGGTGAGAATAGTTGAAATTATTGAACCTAATAGGACCCCCACTAATATGGAGAGACTTTTAAGTGTTGGAATGTTGTGTCCAAGTTGCTAATTAGTATATTTTATTAATTAAGATTAATTAATTAACCCTTGACACGTGAATTCATGTGAAGAGGGACCTCCATGTTTGTAAATCTTTTATGGAAAAAATTATAAAATACTTAGGATATACTTTGAGTGTTAGTAGCACTCCTTTTTGAATGATTTTGGATATGGTAAAAATAAGTTTTTATCGACCATATATGTTTAATTTAGGCATATGATTGTATTGATGTATGAAGTTTGGAACACGAAACTATAACCAAATATATAGTTAATGATGAAATAGAAACATGACTTTGGTTTATTATGTAAAAGCATGTACTAAAAGAGTGAAGTTTAGGTCTAATAGCCTTGTGTGACTCTCGTGATGAGAGATGGATCGATGAGGACGGGTCAAAGAGAAGAATTTGTGGATTTCTAGGTTAGTAATTTTTTGAAAAAGGCGTACACATGTTATTTTAGGTGAATTCATATTGGAATTGAAAAGGAAGGTGGAGGGCTTATAAGGCACACCACAAAGTTCACATGATATGTATGTCACAACACTTGCTCTACTAAAGTAGTCGGCCTAACCTTCGGTTCCCGTAACCAAGTTTTTCTTTCTCACTCCTTATATACTTTTTTTTACTTCATCCATACTTTTTGACTTTTTCTGACACTTGATGATGGCATGCCCGAAACACAAATTTATAAAGTCTATTGGGTCAAAGGGGTGCAATACGTGTCATGGACTAAGATCGTTTCAAATATAATATCAGAGCTTGACGTTCCTTTAAAACGGTGATAGGATAAACCTCAACGAGGACCGAGTCCCTTAAGGGGGTACATGTGGCGCTTGTGACGAAGGGCAGGAAGTTGAGAACGGGTCAAAGAGAAGGATTGACATGTTTCTAGACTCGCAAGTTTCTAAAGGAAGTTGCATACAACACCTTAAGTAAATTTCACATCGAAATGAAAGATGAAAATTTTTAGAAGACACAATAAAAGTTCATATGATGCACACTCGTCCGTGCTCGATAATAGCATAAACAAAAGAAGACAAATTTGTAATATCTGTTGGACTAAAACGGACAATATTGGGCATGAGCTTTGGATCGGACAAGATGGCACTAATATATTAACAGTTGAAGCAAATTAAATATTTATAACTTTTTTGGTCGGAACCCTTTTACAACTCACTATGTGCAATAATTATTACCACATGCCCACATGATAATGCAAATTCATTTTTATGACAATTTACATTTACGTATTCCTATACTTGTATTTTTTTATTTTTTATTTTTGGTCCAACCTATACTTACATTCAACTTGTGGGATAGGAATATTTTATTTGTGAATACTTTAATACCTTTTTTTTTGTCATTCTTACAGTTCGTCAAATTGTGAAGAAGTGAAGATCTGGCTAGATTTAAGTACGTACTAATTTCCAATCAAAGTTAAACAACAATATATTCGGCACATTTTTATAAGTGGACTTTGGGAAAGGGCGATATACGCAGATCTTACTTTTACCTTTGTAAGAAAGAGAAATTTTTTTTTAATAAATTCTCGACTCAACAAAATCATTTTTATAATTAATAAATAAACGCAAGATTAAAACATTAAGATGATTCCAATCAAAGTTAAAATATTTTCTTTTTACAATGTTGATACTGCTAAAAAAACATTTGTATATAGTTTAGATAAGACTTCTTTTTTAAAAAAAAAAACTTAGTAGCCTAGTTGATTGGTAATCTGAATTTTTACCTTGTTGGTGAAGATTTGATTCCCTACTTATAATCCTCTCCCCCATTTTTTCCTCCCTTACCGGCAGTGTAATAATTAAAATACAATTTCTTTTTTAAAAAAAAATAATAATTAAGACTCGTTTATTTGTTTTTTAACTTCCCATCAATGAAGAAGCAACAAAAATCACGTGGTTCTGGAAAATATTGTAATAAATATAACGTGATTCTCGAAATCTTTAAGTTAATGTAAATTTGTCTAAACTTTTAGCTAGAAATTGAAAAGTTATAGGATGGACACACTAGCATTTTTATTTGATGTGTTTTTCCAGTCAATTTCTTCATGAATATAAGTTTATGTATTAAGGAATAAAATATATTTACACAATCTAGTCACTTATAAGTTAATTATAAATAAATTACTCTAATAAGTATTATAATCGATAACCTGGTAAAAACAATAATTAGCTTGTTATAGCAGTGGTACTTCAGACTTTTCAACTAATATCTTAGGAGTCGTTTGATACGCAAGATAAGTTGAAATATCACAAGATTAAGTTTAAAATTACATTTATAATATGTTTAATTGACGGTATAATTTTATCTAAGATCCCAAGATGATCTAATCCGCGTACCAAACGACACTTAATAGGGACTTTGATTATTTTAACCATTTTTTTAGGTCAAGTAAGTCATGTGGTTTGATCATGTTATGAACAAAAGCACAAATCTATTAATAGATCTGCTAAGGAACTACAAATTAATATATATGTATTTATTTTATTTCAAGTCTTTAATAATTCTAATACTTTCGATTTATATATCTAAAACCTATCTATCTTTGAGAGGGTAGAGAAGTTATTTCAAATATATACAACAAACTGTTATTCAATTCCTTGGCCCTAAGTCTAAAAAAATGCACCAAATTTCAACTACATTAGGCAACTCCTTAAGCATATATAGTTATAGTATATGCTATACAATAAATTTAGAATTTAAATTTTATAAGTTTGAGTATCAAATTCTATATACCACATTTTATTTGATTATTCCATTCGAAATTATATGAACTTAGTGATTTTTTTAACAAATATATAAAATTTGAATCAAAATTATTGAACGTGTCAGTATTGCATTTGACTCCTTTATAAATTAAGTGGACAATCAGTCAGTGATTCCAGTTAGTGTTCCTTGCAAGTGGGATTCAAAGAACACTTTGTCAACTCTTTCATTTTTTATTGTTTGTTGGGAGGGGAATATAATGATTATATATAATATATAACACAAAGTAATAATTGAACTATTTTTGTTTAGTTATATATCATCATTGAATCTATGTGCATGAATTTACCCAAAAACATGGCAATAGAAACAGCCAGGATATGTGTCACTTCCAGAGGACTCTCTAGCATATGTAACATATTGATTTACGTGAATTAGTACCTTTAACATAAACTTTGTATATGTATTAATAAATCTACTAAATTTTACTTTTTTAATCTTAATTTATGTGACACAATTTAATTTTTAAAATCAAATTTTTTATTTTGATTGTAAATTCGGATATGATATTATATAAAAAAAAATTGTAAATCAAAATAATTAATCATTTTAAATGTTTAAAACACATGAGAAGATCATGCATGGTCAAGGAAAAAAACTCATTTACTCGCGAAATCTAAAAGGTTGATAAATTGAGATGAATGAAATATAAATATTTGCATTGTGAATCTAACTATAATTGTATAGTAAATTGAAGTCGTTATAAAAAATTTATAAACTTCAAATTCGAACCCACAACTAGTTTTTTCTTTTGAGTAGGGAAGCAATATTGCTCATTTCTTGTTTTAAAATTCAAAACACTCCCCTCCAAGAAAAAAATAAAAATGCATGCATAGCAGGAGCATTTCCAAGAGAATATTTGAGTCTTATCCATAGCTAATTAATTATTATAATGTAGCAATTGATCAAATGTTATATTAATAGTAACAATAAAAAGGATTAAATTATCAGTTGAAGTACATTAGATTTAACTTAACATTCCTAGATTTTGCTCACAGACCACACCATGGATTTCTTTAGTTCTAGTTTATCTTCACTATAGCAAGAAAATAAACAAAGTTTAGTACCTATCCACAACATCAACTAATTAAGTAAACTAATAAATACCCATTAACTATAAGTAGGCAGATGGATTGGTCTTTCTTTAGTGCTTGGACAAACTATTATGATGAAGAAAAAAAAGAAATCAAAGTGCAAGAGGGAATATTGAATATTTAATTTAAAAAAAAAACATGAACATTCATTGTTTCTAGTCACAAAATTGAAGCACAAACAAGAAAAAGAAGACACATCCTCCTATAGTTCTACTAGTAAACACACTCTTTTTTTCACAACTAACTAAAAGATAGAGTAAATTATTGGAGAAAAAGGAAACCATATTTTATTTCATCAACCATAATGGAAGCTACAAGAGAAAATGTTTATTTACTTAGAAAAAGTAATATAGTTTTTCTCCATCCTAACTATATATACTTCTTCCAAAACATTTTCCTACAAAACACAAAAAACATTAAACTCTATGGATAAAATCAAACACTTATAGAAATTTACCTTAGTACATATGATCTCTTGATCCTACATATGATCTCTTGATCCTATCCTTCTTTTATTCTTCAAATTTCACCCCCTTTTTTTTAAATCTCAATAAGGTGGTCTAGAATTTGCCCAAGCATATGCATCATGATTCAATTGTCCACCATTTGGTAATAAATTTGGTGTAAAATTATAAATAGGTAGTGATGATGGATCAGGCAATTCATGTTGTTGTTGTAGCCTTCCACCATTTGAACATAAAGTCGGAGGCGAATTTCCGGCCAGTACTGGAGACTGGCCGGAGCGATCGCCTCCGACCTCTTCCTCTTCTTCTAGTGGCAACTTTTCATAGGTTGCATTAGAAAAAGTAGCAGCTATAATCATCACCGGTCCAGCAGCAATTAATGGCCCCACAACACTACCACCTACCACTTGCCCTTGGCCCCCGGCCAAGTAGACAGTTAGCCCGGTCGAGCCAGGAGGGGCTGGACCGGGCAAAAAGGCTCCGGTCAACGATAAAATCTCGAATCTTCCTTGAAGTACAACAGCACCTGGAGATGATGGTTGCCTTAGGGTTACATTTGCAACCGAACCATTGCCACTAAGTACACAAACGCCACGTTGGCGTCTCCTCGCAAATTGTGCAATACAATCTGCTATATCCGTGCCCCCCACAACCTCCATAACGTGACTCCGGAGGGCATTAGGGCTATCCCGGGTCACGAAAATCGGGGGTTTAGGCTTGTTTTTAGATCCGGGTGGACGACCTCTAGGTCTTCGGTTTCCAACTTCAACCGCACCTTCTTTAGGGTCATGATGATCGTCATTTTCGCGATCATTAATGTCTTCCTGATTATCACCACTACTCCCACTCTCGTTCACGGAGAGCTGCTTCGTCAGTAGCATAGGTGGGCAAGATCCTGGCTCAACGCCAGACATGCCCACCTGACCACCCCACCAATTAGCCAGAATTGCAAAAAAAATTACAAGAAAATTTGCTCAAAAACCAAGATTTCTTTCTTGTTTGCTTATTTTGAACAAGTCCCTAAAAAATTGAGACCATCTTTAATATATATATATATAGACTTTTTTTTTTGTATTCTCTACTTCTTGTGAAGATAAAATTAGGGTAAGATGGAAAACTTTTTTTTTCTTTAAAGGAGAATTAGATGCAGAAGAAGTTCATGGAATCAAGTAAAGAGAAGAACAAAGATGATATGATAGCTAGAAGCAGAATTATTGTTTATTTATTTTTTTTAGAAAAAAAAAGAACAAAAAAAGAGAAACAAGTGATGATCTAAATTAAGGAACAGATGCTAATTAAAGAGGAGCAGAAACCCTGGACAGAATCAAACCCAAAGGAGGAAGGAAAAAAAAAAGAATAAAGGACATAGAGATTGAAAAAACTAAGAGCAAAGTTTATATTACATAGTATTATATAGTATATATATGTCAATTTTTTTTGTTTTAGAAAAATAAAGTACTATTACAAAAGTCTTAAAGGGGAGGATTATGAGAAGGGGTTGAGTAAGAAATGATTTTAGAGAGTTGAGTTTTCTTTATAGAAAGTCTCTCATCAAGTAGTGGATGAGTGTTTAAAAATTATTATTCCCTCCGCTTATCTTTACTTGTCCAGTATATCAAAAATAGTTATCTAATTTAACTTGTTCAGCTTGAAAAATAAAAGATAATTTATAATTTTATGTCTATTTTATCCTTGTTATTAAATACGTACTATTCATTTCACAATACTTAGATGACTTATAATTAATAGAGGGTAATATAATAGAATTACATTTTTATTTATTATTTCTTAGGACAGAGCCTAAGTTACCTGGATCCTTGAACACTATTTTTAAAGGATTCGACATGCCTTCATCGATATTTTTAAAGAATTCGAACAACATAAAACGGAGCGAGTAGTGTGTGTTTATTTGTATAGAAATTAGGGTTTCTTGAAGTCTATGTGGATAGTCCAAAATAGTGGGGTCGTGTGCGCGTGGGCAGGTGGCATTGTGGGAAGCACGTCGCTATCTCTTGCCCCAACGTATTAACACCGTAAAAACTTACTCTCTCCGTTCATTTTTACTTGTCGACTTTGCACAATTATTAAGAAACTATAAATAAATGAGTATTTTTTACCTTATCACTATTTGAATATAATAAATATAATATTTTAAAAAAAAATAGGAAAATGACTACTCCCTTCGTCCATCTTTACTTATTCCACTATACTAAAAATAAATATCCAATAATACTTGTCTAGTTTATGAAATCAAGAGATAATTTTACACTTAGTTCCAAATTTACCCTTATCATTGATTATAGTCATTTCTCTATTACAATTTTCAAGACATTGTATTTATTATATTCAAAGGGTGATATGGTAAAATTACCCTTCTATGTATAGTTTCTTAAAAAATGTGCAAAGTCAATAGTGGACAAGTAAAGATGGACGGAGGGAGTATTTACCCTCAAATGCCCCATTACTTTCATACCTTTTTTATCCTAAAACTGTATTTATCCAAAAAAAAAAAACACAGGCTGACGTCAACGGCCACCCTTTTCTTCCTCTTTGATATCATCACATATATATATATACTTTGATTGTATCAAAGATTAACTGGACAGTATCTTCATTGAAGGACTACTTCTTCCTCTTTGATACCATCAAAGTATAATTTACTCTGGTGGTATCAAAGAGTAACTGAACAATGTTTCATTGAGGTTTGCTTCAGTCCTTCGATGAAATTACTCAATCATCCATAGTACCAATACGGTATATCTATATATTGTCATGGTATCATTGATGTATGTTTCAGTTCTTCAATTATTTAATTTAAAAATAGGAAAAAAACGAATCATAATTTAGATAAAAAAAAATTTAATTTGCAAAAAGAGAAAAAAAATTATAAAAATATATTTTTACTAATTTTGAGTTCAATAAATAAGCTTGTGACTTTAATAATTTTCTCTTAATTGTTTCTTATTTATTATTAAAAAAAGCTCAGTTCTATATGATACCGACATGGTATCAATATACCGATGGAGTATCACAGAGGATTAAGCTCAGTCCTATATGATACCAACAGTGTATCTATATACCGATGGAGTATCACAGTGGATTAAGCTCAGTTCTATATGATACCGATAGAGTATCAATATACCGACAGAGTATCACAAAGTATTAATTCAAGATAGTGACGCTGACGCCATGCGCGAAATAAGAAAAAGAGAAAGTGGGAAAGTGGGTAATTAGTTTGGGTTGAAGGTCTATTAATGATAAATACTTTAGGTTGAATCTATTTTGAATAAATAGTTTCACAATTCGGTCTAATTCGTATAGTTTTCCCTAAATTAATATATGTAAAACATGCATTTGTATATATGTTTCTGTCACTCAAGTATAATTATAATGTATATTTTTATTTTATTAAATTATTTAATTATGATAAATTAATATAATTTGATATTAATATCGAATACTATTAATTTTTTATCCATAACAAAGTGCGATTTTTTTTTAATAAAAAAATAACATACATTAAAAGTGTAAAAAAATAAATTACACTAGCTATCATATCACGTTTTTCTGTTATAGTAGGTGACTGCATTATTTTCAAAATTATAAATTCACTTTTTATATAGAGATATCTTTAAGATGCCCTACTAATCACAATAAAAAGTATTACATTATTTTGCATGTAAGTTAAGAAATTTAACTTATATCTATTGACAATATGAAAAATGTTTACAATATATTTTTTCCACTCGTGAATTCAATTAATTTTGTTTCGCGCTATGTAAAATCCATTCATGTAAAGTGTTTCTTATCAAGAATTTTTTCATATCAAGGCATTGAAATCGAGACCTCTGATTAAAAAAAGATTAATCATATTTATTGTACCACATTCTTTGGTAATCAGTATCTTTATACTTAACCTATTATACCAAATAACTATCTTATTTTAGTATTAGTTAATTTCACTTCTTTTATGAATAATTACTCATAATTATTTTCTAAATGCGTTGGGATTTCTTATAACTCTAAATAAAATGCCAACTGTCTACGGTGTTAGTTAACGACTTTATTTTTAGCCTATTCAATAATATTATAATCATTGATGATACTAATAATATTGTAATGTTGTACTATTTTTTAATTATGAATTCAACAAATAGGAATACTTTGTTTGGTAGGTATGGTAAAATAATATATGGTGGAATATAGAAAGAGGCAAAATGCTCACATCAACTTCAGAATAATATAAAATGGTACACTATATGTTACTATTATTATAAAATATATGTACTAAATTGAGTTTGGAAAAATTAATTGGTGGACTTTCCCATAATGGATAACATTTTCTTTATATTTATTGTACAAATTAATTAAAGTAGCACGAGAGGAAAATCTACATAAAATAAACCTTGATCTCTTCTTTTTAACTTAATAGATTTTATTAATCTAATGAGTAGTGTTCCATTAATTTGGGACCTTCCATGTGGCATTTGCTCAATTTTTAGATTTTATACTAGCCATATATAAGTATATTTTACATGTCTAGTTGAACAAGAATTAAAATAAATAAATGTAAAATACTCATAGTAACTTATTTTTCGTATTTAAAATTTAAGACTTCTTCAAGCATTATATATACTTTCAATGATTGAAATGTGGAAATACATTATTTCAATCGATTAAACCTAAGGGTGATTTGCATAACTAGGGTATCTTAGTGCCATCATTTAAATTTTAATTTCGTTTAAAAACGTTTTACAAAATTGATTCGTGGTTAAATTTTGCCGGAAATTTATCATCAAATATTCACATGACGAATCGGCGCCATAAGGTTCGTGAAGTTATCTTGTAAAAAATCTCGACGATCGTAAAAATTTGATCACTAAATCTTGATAATTTTGGTGAATCACCATAAGGTGCATCAAGTTGCCTTGTTACAAATTCTGACAATCACCATAAATTAATTTAAATTTGATGATTAATCACCATAAGTTACAAGTTTAAATTAATCACCATAAGTTACAAGTTGCCCTTCCAAATTGCGAGCACACTTGGGAAATTAATTCCCATGTCCATGTGGCCTAAACAAAAGTTAGTTGGAAGAAATTTATTAATTATTAAAAATATTTCACTTTATATCTATTTAGAAAAAAAATATTTACAAAATACTTAATATTGAAGTATACAATGCACATACTATATTTAATATATATCTTCGAAGTATGAAATTTACATATTACTCCCTCCGTTCCTTTTTATTTGTTACATTTCACTTTTCGAGAGTCAAACTGTATTAACTTTGACCAACATTTTAAAATATATTTTTTCATCATATTAATATGAGAAGTATTGCAACTTATAGTATTTTTCATATAGTTTTTGACCATTTTAAATTTAAAATATTGAGTTATTCTAGTTTATTTTAGCTCTAAAAACTAGTCATATTGACTATTATAAAGTGAAATTTGATAAGTAAAAAAGAAATAAAGGGAGTACATAGAAAAATATGATATAATTATATGATTCAATGCAGATTATCTTTTGTTTGTTTGGTATTAACCTATGTTGTTCGGATTCAGTGCAAATATCCGATATGGATATGAATTTTGAAATCGAATTCTTCATCATGTAAATTTTAAAAATTGGGATATAGGTTTGAGTATAGTTACGAGTGTTTAAATACTATTGATAAATATATACTACGACATATAAAGTATATATCTTGATTACTTAAAGTTATTGAATTAAAACTATTAAAAAATTTAATCTTTATGAACATCAATAATTTATTTTTAAGACAATTTCGCGTAACAAAAAAGCATTCTCATAGAATCCAAAAATCAAATCAAATACACAATCAATTTATACTTCTCGGTCATAGAATGTAGCTAAAGTACTCAAATAAGTTGACCAAATTTGATATCAATCTCATATCTACATACATATCATGTCGACACAGATACAATAGGAATTTTAAAGAGTCAGCGCAACATAAGTAGGTGTTAAAAAATTCTCCTTTGTTATATGCTCCAATTATTTTGTCCAGATTGATGATTTTTAACACATAAAACACGTTTCTCACGATGTGTGAAAAAAACAGTATGGTGTCAAATTAATACTGTCAATAATGCATCATTAACACATGAAAGAAAAACGTGACATTTTATTATTTCTTTATAATTATTTTATTTGTTACTTTTTAAATTTCTAATATGAGATATTATAAATAAAAATATTTAACAAAAAAGGTAAAATAAGTATCAACCTTACCTCACAAAAACATATATAAGATAAGAATTAAGAGGATACAAACATATATCCTCTATTTCAATAATCGTATGTAATGAGAATTGTCTAAAGAAAAAAAAATCATATATTCTAATCTTTTCTATCTTTCGTTAATTGTTTAAATGGTAACTCAACTATTATAATTATATAGTAAAATTACTTTTCTTTATTTTGTTACAGAAAAGTCATTTTTCTATAGTAAGTTATTTCACACTAAAATTCATTTTGATCCATTTTGTGAATTATGAGTGTATTTGGTACGGAGGATTTTCAATTTTTTCATGTTTGGTTAGTCAAAATATTTTTCGCAGAAAAATAAGTTCCTTAAAAATAAGAAAATCGACTTCCTAATAAAAGTAGGGAAAATAAGTTCCGTAAGTAATTAAATTCCAAGTTCATTGTCCCCTCCCCATCTACAACGTCCCTCAACCCCCATCGCTTGATCATTCCACTCCCTACTACATCCCACCCTCGTAATGTTTTGCTAGCTTACATATAAATGTTGTTGGGATATTAAACACTAGAAAATAAGTAAGAAATCGTGACTTGTTTTTCGGAAAAAATAAAAAATAAAAATTCCTTCCTACCAAACACACCCTATATTCTTCAAGGTTGTGCTCTTCCCACGGACCCCCAATCAAAATGAAAAAATAAAATAAAATAAAATTGGAATTGAAATGTAAATCCCAATGTGAATTAATCAAACAAAAGAATATGACAGGTTGTTTAGTAGACTAGTAGTGACTAGTGAGAAAACGAACCTTTTTGTCAAATTTTATCTCAAGCTTATTATGCATTTAAAAAATTGAATAGGTAAAACCTACATAAAGGAAAGGGACTTTTTACGTTTAATTTTCAACAACCATTTTCTAAGTTTGATTGCTTTAAAATACAATATTAACATAGTTAAATATCCTGGAAATACGATACCAACCTAACCTTATTACTTTGCCAAAAATTGACACTTCGTTATGATTCATATTACGGGTGATAAATAGGCGGATTGAATCAAATTAATTATTGAGTTAAGACCGAGTTCAAAATTTACTTGGGTCAAAACGGATCGGATCAAGTTGGATCGAACAATGAGTCATAAGTCATAACTCAACCCGTCTAACATAACTCAATCTTTCCTCTCATTTTAGACAAAGCAATCAGCATTACTTAGTTTGAATCACACATATAATTCTTAGAGGTTAGATCTGCACATGTTTTAATTAGCCCAAAATCGTAATAAAGAAGATAAAAATTATATTTTAAGTTTTGATTGAAAAAAATAGTTATAAAAGATTCACGGTAAGAAATAACAAAATTATCAATGAATTAAAGAATTTTATCAAAAATATGTTGGTAAATTAGCAATGAATTACAAACGGTTGAATTTTTTTTTTTTAAAACTAAGTAATCAACTATAACCAAATATTTTATTAATTGATATAGTCTATTGGTAAATAATATTCTTTTTGCTTGTTCGAGTTGGGTTATATTTTGGTCCGACGAGTTATACTATTTTGATCTATTTTGACCTAATTGTTTGATGAGTTATTTTGAGTTCAACCCGTTGAACGAATTTAGATTGATTTTGTCACCCCTAATATATACCTAGTCTATTATCACTTATTACTCTTGATATGGCAAATACTAATGCACATGAAGACTTTTCCTTTTCAATATGGATAGTATATTCAAATTTAAAATTACATTGTTCAACCTTGTCAAAGGGGATCTAACAAGTTGTAACATGGTGGGAATAATAACCAGTAGCATAGTTAGTAGAGTGAAAGGCGATCAATTGAACATTCTTTATCGAAAAATTATATAGTGTGTATATAAATTAAAAATTACTTTAAAACATTGAACACGCTTAGAAAAATTTCTAATTATCCACTTTTCTCTATTCACGAACTCCTAATTGTTAAGGTGGCATAGTGACATGTGAGCAAAAACAACAAAAGTAGTAAGAGGTTGTAGTATATTTTTGATTGATTGTTCGAGATTGAAATTTGTCTGGGCTAATAAATTCACAACAAATAGACGTTGACTTAATTATTTTTGCAATTTATGTTAATCCTGAGATAATATGTTGACCTAGCTAAGTTTGCAATTTATTCTAGAAATATTTTCACGATACAATTTTGTGACGACTAGCAACCAAACCAAATGAAAGCTACTTTTAGAGGAAATTTTCAAAGCATGAGAAGATAAGTTAGTTGTCCATCCAGTGGGTCAAACATTCAAAACCTTGTTGTAACTAAACAAATATTACTTACCTATAAAGAAACAATTGTTGTTCAATGAACGGCACAACGACATGGTAAAACTACCTGACTTTCAACATTTTCAGTTAAAAAAAAAAACACAAGTCTGTCATCAGCATAACACTGAAATATGTTTAGTTGTTTACTATACAGGTCTATAAGCCAACAATTCAGGTTTGTCAAGTTTACACCACATTACTTTCTGTATGATTTTTCAAAGAATGTATAAAAATCTTTGACTTGACAGAACACGAAATATAATATTTACGGTGCAAGCTTTTACCGATAAGAATGAAGAAGATGCCAGTTATATATGTAGTGTTTTGTGGTGTGGCCAACTGATTTGGATGAACAATCTTAGTGATCCTGCTCCTCAACCATACATGAAATACATGAGAAACCTGCAGGCGAAAAAAAAACAAATGGAGATTAAGAACACGTCTATGTTTCGTCTCCCTCCCTCCGGTTTACTGGTTTATGTTTCCAGGAAACAACGAAATGATTCTTAAAGGCATTCCACTGAAGTTCTTAAGATGACATAAACGTACCCAGCTAGAAGATAGTTTAATTAAGTAATAACCAGATTGAGTGCCACCGACTAGTTCAGACAAAATGGTCATACCAAGACAGGCCAGACCATAGCGATAACAACAACAACAACTACTACTACACCTCAATCACAAAACTAGTTGAGATCAGCTATATGAATCCTCATTATCCATGTCGCTCCATTTAAACTAGTCTCAAGATATTCCATTTTGTTCAATTTTTCACTGTGTTTGCATGAATTTCAATAGATTGTAAGTCTTTCAAAATGACCTCCTTCCATGTAATTTTTAGGTCTCCAAACTGCTTAACACATTCAATAACGATATTTCAATACCTATGTCAGCGTAGGGCTGACCAACCAATCTCAAGCAGCCTTCTTTCATCTTACCTTGTATGCCTGCTACTTGCACCTTCAGCTGAATGTGATAGTGCATAATCTTGTCTAACCACTCATCCATCTTAACATACGCATTTTTCAACACTCATCTTGTGGATGTGGTTGACATTACAAGCTCAACATTTGCTCATGTATAGCATTGTTGGTCCTACAACTGTTTTATAGAACTGACATTTCACTTCGATAGGTTTCGGCCTCTTATCATATATCTTTATTGCAACTATCTTATTTAATTCTATGTAAAATCTCATGCATCATTCGTATCATTATCCTTGATATCTTGTTTGTATTAGTAAAGATAAAATATCTGAGTGTAGATATTAGGCATCGGATCCCTGTCTAATCTCATCTTAACTTCACTTTTCTGATACTAGCTAAACCTGCAGTATATATATTCATCTTAACTCTTCCTTATCCTAAAATCAATTTTCTAGAGCATTTTTCCACAACTCAATCTTTTAACTAATACCCTCATTAGTTTAGTCAATTCATACAATATGATCAGCACATCATGGGTGAAAAATGGTTATTCCCAGCTCTAATACATTGATTTAAATAGGTTTCTAGCATAGGCTCATAGATAGCTATCAATTGCATCAATGCTAGCATCATGTTCAGACCTAGTACCTTTATTTGGGTTTGTTTTTAACCGATAGTTTCACTGTCATTAGTAATTGGCAACAAGAAGTTAGTACCAGAAGAAGAAAAGGGGTAACAGTGCAGCAGATATTCAAATTGAAACCTGATACATGGATGGCATCTTGAAGCAACTAATGGAAGTGAATCGGTAGGAACAAAGTTATCTACCAAAGGCGAGTGAACATCTGACATGAGAAATCCGCGGTCCGTTTACACTCGTCATTTTTCCAAACTTTAGTTTATGGCTCTGGTTAGAGAATCATTTAGAAAACTAAGGTGATTTACCTTTAGGATTGCTATCTTGAGATGGAAGAATAAAGCAAGTTTACGTGGTTTCTCACTGTAGGGATATATATAAAAGCAAGTTTTGCATTAAGTGTCTCGTATCAAAATGCAAACTGTAGAATCCAAGTAGAGATAGATACTTACCTAAATGTGTAGTATATTAGGAAAAAGGAAAGTACAAAGTATCCAACAAGTTTGCACACTTTCCGATTTGATTTCTTCTCAAAAACCTAAGGAAGTAAATGCATTGTTAGACTAGCATTTGATAAAAAGAAATTACGGGAAAACACAGCATATCCTCTGAGTATGTCAGACACAATCACAAACATACACGACATAACAACACAATTTATCACGTGTGCTTACCATCTTGAACCGATCCATGGTTCCTGACATGATTCCTCTAGATGAATCCATCTCATTCCCCTAATGGAAATAATCCAAGAAAGAAAAAGTTAACAGATAGTGTACGAAAAATATTCAAAACTAGCCGTCTTACTGAAAAAGTTAACTAGTAATGTACAAAAAAGATTCATAAAACTAGCCGGCTTACCATTCGGTCTAGCATCTTGTTGTGGGTCTCCACCTCCTCATGTATGTCACCTGTTAACTGTCCAAGTGCAAATATACTATCAATGCCTCAAAGAACGTTTAAAAATACATAGCAGACATGCCGGAACTCCAAACCCAATATCATTAGTGCTTAAGAATATTACAAGTGATATGACAACAGAAAGAACAGTTTCATTTACATAGCTCTGAGCATCATGTCTTATGCACGTATGCAACTTCAGTAGGCAAAAGTTTTACAAATTGCATACAATGAATGTAGCTTTCTCAGTGAAAGTAGCACCAGAAATTTGAGAATGAATGATTAGCCTCCAAAGGGTCAGTAACACCGAGGACACATTGTTTCTCCAACTTCCTGATTTTCAGTCACTTTTATTTTTAGTGCAAGGAGAAAATACCATGTTGTATAGTAGTTGGTAAAACTTGGTGGAAGACAATGTATGACTCAAGCAGAGTCACGAGAACATTTGGTACTTATTTTTCATCACTTGATGTTTATTAATGTAACTTTTTGACTTGTCAAGAAAATAACAGTAGCATCAGACAATGTGGTCCATACTCCACGAGATGGCAATGAAGCCTACCTCCATGGACACAAGCATGATATTGCAGTTCAATGACAAACTGTTAGTGAAGTTGTCAGCATAAAAATATGTCATCATATTGCAGTAATATGTCAACCATCTGGGACCATTCTTTGCTGACACCTCACACAAGGACTGAGTGACAGCCCTTGAAGATGAACGGTATTTTTCTCCTTAGCCAATGATATTATAAGTTTGTAACTAATAAAAAATCTAGGCACGACCACTTGAGTCAAGTAGGTTAAAGATAAGATGCCATGCATATAGGCCATATTGCACTTCGAAAGTTCTAGCCTTTCTTTTTTCTTTTTTCCACAGCAATAGTGTTCACCTTAAATTCTACCTAAATTTTATGACAGTTACGCTGCAGGTCCAATGACATCTAACTCAAAGAGTTGTAGAGATAAATAATATTACCGAAAGTCATGCTTTGTTGCTTAAAGCGATGAAGCGAGGGTTAGCGCTTCAAGTGTGAATCCACCACTTCATGGAAGTGCGTGTTTCAACAATGGCGCACAAAGTAATCTCAACGGGAAGTGGCCAGTTCTTTAGATCTCACTTTTGAGGAGTTGGACCAATACTGACATATTAAATACTGAAATTTGTCACTCCCTCCGTTCCCAATTTATGTGGCGGTGTTTAAGAAAAAAAGAAAGATTTTTGAAACTTGTGGGCTAAAGTAAGTTGGCATTTGTGTGGCTATAAATCATCTCATTAAAGGTAAATTGGGTAGTCTACAATTAAATTGTTTCTAAATAACAGAGTATCACATTCTCTTTGGGACAGACTAAAAAAGAATGTATGGCACATAAATTGGGACAGAAGGAGTATTTTAATTGCAATTTGAGCAATATGGTGCTAAATTCATATATGTTTGGTATTTTTTAGTGTTGTGAATTGTGTGCTTCATTTCAAAGAATTGTGTCATTCAGTTCAAGCGTTTCGCTAACGCTTCAACCACAACGAACCTTGTCGTTGTTGCACTTTACGCTTTTAAAAATAATGTTGATAAACTTAGTTAGTGCACCATCACCAAGGATCATGTACAACATAACTAAGAGGTCATTTGGTTTGAGGATTACGAAAGATAATCAATATAAAATCCTACAGAGAATAATACAGTGTTTGATTGAAGGGATTAGGAGATATAAAATATAACCCCCACAATACTAATGCAACATTTGATCGGGATATAAAATAATATCTGTATTAAATGGTGTGCAAATTTGTGCATTACTTTATAGAAGTGTTTAAAGACAAAAATATCCTTTTAGTAAGCAATTCCTACATAATATTCCTTGTATTGTTATTCATCGCATAACAGTACCTACATAATTATTTATCGCATAACAATCTCTTTATTGTCTATCGGAAACAGCCTCTCTATCTCACTTTTGAGGTAGTGATACGGACTGCGTACACTCTACCCTCCCCAGACCCCACTTTGTGGGAATATACTGGGTATGTTGTTGTTGTTGTTGTTGTTGTAATCTCTTTATTATTATACATTGTACAATTAAACCTTGCATTATAATTTTTTTCATTTGCATTATTAATTTACAATCCACACATAACTAGTATATGAACCAAACTCTAAAGTATAAACTTTTCCTACTTTTTAAAAAATCTGCTTAATTTCAAAGGTAATGAAGCTTGCGCAGAAACCACAGCTACTCAATGGACTATATGCTCTAAACAAAGAGAGGGAAAATATATAAAATGGGGGGAAAGAAGATAAATGAAACATCACAAAACTTACTTTCTTTAAAAAACTGACTCTGTCTTGTAAGCTATCCACAGCTTTGTCACTGTCTCGTTCATCAAGCTCACGGGGATAGGAAGATGAAGCCCTTATACCACCTTCCTCAATACTATCATAGTTATCAAAGAGAGCAGCTCTATGGGCTCGATGATCCCTGTGGACCAAGAAGATCAAATGCAATTTTTAAGGCCATGAAACAAGAATAAAAGAGACTTCTGGATATTAGTACATGTGTTAGTAGTCAGTAAGTTAACTACATCTATTTTCTTTGGTATGTATCTCATTGTACAAGAATCCCCTAGGGTGATAAATTTCAATCAACTATGTCAATCCCAAACCAGTTTGGATCGACCATATGACTGATCTATATCCATTAAATAATTTTTGACAATCTATGATAGTATGATTTCAGTACATAATTTTCACATTTGACGTTCTCTTTCAGAGTAGTCAAATAGATACTAGGCATGTTCCCTAGAGTGTCAAAGTCCAAACCAGATATTGCTTCTTGAAGTACATCTTCTTTTTTCTCTTTTTGTTATATATCCCTTTTCAAATGTCCCAAGTTTTTTAGCAGCAAACATCAGACACCCAGCAAAAAGAGCATTCACTTGGCACATAAGAAATGAGATCATGATAACTGAAATGCAATGTTTTCTTATGTCTTCCATCCTCTAACCCCAGTCTAAGCTTCAATCAAATGTCACAATACGCCCTCCAGATATCCAAATTATTTCTCAAAGTTACACATCATGACATCTATCTCAATGCATTTAAACTGGCATCTTAATCCATCAGATTGTCACAATCATGAATTATTCTTCCCAGGCATTTAGCCAAAATCTCAACATTGGTAGGCTGGTCTTAAGCATCTATTACACTATTGTTAATTGATTTCCTCCTTCAGACTAGACAAGTTCCTGTTTCAACATACTCTTTGAAAGAAGTATTTCAGCTACTCTCAAGTATGTTCCTGACACCAAGCTGTTCGACAAACTTCCCTAGCAATGATTTAACATGAGCAAGAAAAGAACAGGATCTTTAAAGAAGCAGCAAACTGGAGCCACAACAACCATGTCAAACTGCAAAAGGTCGGATGAATGTGCCACTAAATAGATACTCCCACCATCCCAAGGTTTTCTCTCCTTTCCTTCTTTGATGTCTGAACATTGTTGCTTCATCCAAAGATAGAACTTTCCATTCCAAAACTACCCATAATTTTAAGGTAAAGGGCATGATTCTTGAAAGCCTTTTATATATAAGGGGCAATGGTGAACTCAACATGTAAACTTCCACTTCTTAATTTTGTGAAAGATCTAAAGTGCCACTACTTATGAATTATGGAAGATACTATGAGCTGAGTGCAAATTCCACGTAAATCTTTGAATTTAAGAAAGAAATATGACATGCCATTCACATTGACACCTGGCAGAAGGCTTGTGTCTCATGGTAACTGCATCAGTAGAGAGGCCATAAAATGACACATTTTTCTAGTCTCAGCAAAAACTCAACTTTCTTTAGTTGAAACCAAGGAATACCTTACCATTGATATAACATGCAGACAGAACAATATTTTTCCCTAAAGTTTCTCAGATCTACAAAAAAAAAAAGTATACGTTTTGCTTAGTTATCCAAGGGGAAAGTAGAGAATACAAAATATTCACTACTTCAATGATTTATAGAACTGGTAATCAAACAGTCCTGGAAACGAGAGTTTATCACAGGAAGTGAGATCAAGTTTAAGTCACTTAGGAGATAGACCAACAGATGATCTGATTCTGAATACTTGTTTGACAACTGTTTTGGAAATAGTGGTATCATTAAAGCTACAAATCTTAAGACGAAAGTAATGCCTTCTCTGATAACTTGTTGTTCAAAATTTCCTTTCAACACAGTAAAAATACAGGAACTAACTGATGTTTCATTTAAAGTACCAATTCAGGGAACAAATTTTAGCATTTCTTGTTGACTAGAAAAGCAACTCCAAATTGAAGACATCAAAATGGCCTACAAAATCACACTCTCGAGTTTAGAGCATTGGTCCAAAAGAAGCTTATCAAATAGCATAAACCTCAAAGTGGAGAATCCCACTTAACATATTTAACCTGTCCAGTGTTTGAGTCTAACATTCAGATATATTTTAACAGCCGATCCATCCTATGTCAACTTTTTATATTAAATCCTCTCTGATGATTATTGCTGCTATTAATAATCTTAACCGAATTATGTGAAAACCTTGATATTATAATTTCACCAAGTCTAACCACAATTAGAGATGGAGCCAGATAAGCACCAGCTATTTCTTTAACCTGAAATGGACCGATAAAGTTCCTACTCTTTCTTCAAGCTTAGTGGTTAGGATATCCTAGGGCAAACTTTCGTGCAGACTAACTCCCCTTCCCATTCTCCTTAGACTAGGGACTTCAAATCTTCGCGTCAAAGCCCCAACCAATCGAACTGATCAAATTTGTTTGTCGTATTAAGATTCTTTTTCATTTTCAATGTCAGTTAACTTAAATGAAGAGTTAGCACATCACTGTAATTACAAAATGAACAATCCCAATGGTATTTGTCAAAAGAGACTGTCGAATTCATGAGATAACCCCGTAAATCTCCTGCACAAATTCGAACTAACCATGTTCTTAAAATGGAAAAAGAAGCATACAAGCTACTCTCTCTATCTCATTTTATTTGGATACTATTAGGGAAATCTACTGTTTTCCCTCCTACGATATCTTTATCAAAGATTTTCTACACATTTAACTACAAGAAAATGTAATTTTAATGCGTTCAAATCCCAATAGAGACACAAAACACTAGGTGATTTCTTCTCATCTATCCTAGCCTGTTTTGCTCGAACTCTTCAAAAATGTCAACACCAAAAGTAGTGTACTTTTGGAGAAACTAACACGGATGAAGGGAGGAGGCAGGTATCACGTGGAATTAGTCGAGGTCGAGGTGCAGCACAAGCTGGCCCAGACACCACGGTTATAAAAAAGAAATGCAATTTTAATGCACATAATGTAAGTAGTTTGTAAATTTAACTTCAACTAAAGTAATTAGGACATAGAATGTCACATTCACCAAATATTACAAATACTCCAAATGCTTCCATTGTACAGTCAAAAATTCACATTTTAATAAGTTGCAATGGCATGTATTATACAAAAATGGTGAATGTTTCCTAGAAATGTAATAGTGGAACAGAGAATCGCAGAAACTAACCTCCGATAACTCATTGCGGCGCACAGTTGTCGCTGGTGATCCGATTAAAGTTATGCATACACGGAAATGGAAGATTCTGAAATTTATAATTGGAATACCGAAAATGTGCAGATCTGGAAATTGAACTTTTTGAGTAATGATAATACACTACTTCAAATCGAATTGGAAATGTGGGGAAAAGCACCTGAAAATTTTAGTTACAATGGGCGACAGAGTAAAATATTGTGTGTCGGTGCCCATTCGCAGATTCCGTTGGTATGTTATTTAAGAAACTACTCATTACTAGAAAATAAAGACTATTTTTACTAATTTGCTCTTAATAAATATTTTGAAAAAAATGTAATTCTCTAGTAATTTCTTGGTTTGTAAAATTTTCTTTATTTAAATAAGGATAAAATTATAAGCACATCATTAATATTTTCTTGATTATCTATAACACTATTTATTTATGAATAAAATGAGAAGGCTAAACAATTACTTACTTAGAATGGAGAGAGTATAATAATCGAAATCTAAATTATATGCATTTGAAAAAATAATTTATACAATTAAATGAATAGCTATATAGTATAAAATTTTATGATGAGAATTAAGTGAAAATTTGATAAGAATGGTACCTAACATTCTATTATCTTAATGGCATTTTCTTATAAGAATGAGTTGAACAAATTATTAAGGTACTCTTGGAATATCAACGCATGCATCAAAAGTTTTTCTTTATTTTAATATTCAGTCAAATATTAGTATCATATAAAATGTCGGGATATTCAATGACGTATTCAAATTGAATAGGATTTCAAGATTTATCATGATCTTTGATCACATAAATTTCAGTATAGGCAGGAAGATGGTAGGAGCTACCATTTCGACAACACAAGCAAGGTATTTATGATCCAAAATATTGACGACCATTTCGACAACACAAGCAAGGTATTTATGATCCAAAATATTGACGGCAGGGTATTTTTGAGCCAAAAATGAAATGGAGGGTATATTTGCTCTATTTCGGATAGTTCAAGAGTGTTTTTGACCCTTTTCTTTACGATAATATTATCATTGATCTGGGTAAATTTCACAGATGATTAGTTAACTATCACTTTTTTTCCATAAAAGTAACTTAATTATCTTTTCTTACACAAAAATAACTAAACTTTGAGTAAATTAACACAAAAATAACATGACCGGAATATGATAACTTTTCCGATGAACCCATTCTTTTTCACTCTTTTTTAAATTTTAAATGTTATAAATAAAATTTAAAAAACAGTGTTTTCATTGATCTTAATGGAGAAAACACTGGTGCACAATTTAATGGAGAAAGATGAGGGTAAGTGATATCTGCGTCAATGTTATGGGTTCGATTCCCAATAACAACATGTTGCATGACTCAAGTGTTAAGAGGGGGGTTGTTAGGTAACACCAACATCCTGCCTATGACAAGACCCACGAGGGGGCTGGGTGGTCCATGTTGAAGTCATGATCAAACATGGAGTTTGCTTGGTGAGCTTAATTAAGAAACAAAATTGTGCCATTACTATCAATAATAACTTTTAACAATGACTAGTATACGTGTCCGCGCGATGCGCAAATTAATTCAGAGAAAAAATTGCAAAAATAAATAAATAGAAACAAATATATATGAACCATATGGGAAAAATTATAATTTTTATGAATATTATGATTTGATATATTTGATCATATTATATTTTATATTTCAACTGTAATTTTATTTTTCAAGGAATATGCCCAATAATAAAATATTATAATGTTAAGGAAAATCAATTATATAGTCATCAAATAACTTTTTTATTTCTTATATTTATTTTTTCCTGTGGATCACTATTTCAACTATTTTTACATTGCTAATATGATTTTTCATTAGTTTGTCACTTGATTTAGTATCCTTGTCTATTACTCTTTTCTTAATATAATGTAGACAATTTTTTTCTTGAAATATTTTTTGATTTTCTTAAAATTGCTTACAAATTTTCAATTTCATTTTTTATGCTTTGCTTATTACGGGTTAGCTTAAAATTAACATATGGATTTGTCAAACTCAATTATTTTACAGAAAATTTATATTTGTCTTAATTAATTTCTTAAATATATACAAATATATAGATTCAAAATTAATTATTATCTCCCAGCTATCATAGAATTTAGAACACCTAACTTAATAACTTTATTTATACTTCTATTATATTGCTTAGATTCTTTCATTTGTCTAAATTTGTTAACAATAAATTATTTAATTATTTACTTTATTTATTTCAAATTAATCAAATCATAAGTATCTCATACGATCCCTATTATCCTCTTATATATATTTTGTTACTAAATAGTAATTTAATATTTTGATTAATTTTTTATTTAGTGTTTTACCTATAATTCAAATATCTGATTTTAAACCATTTATAATTTGTTTTAATAATTAAATTGTTTCAGTTTTAACCTATTGATATTACTAATATGTAATTTAAATTGTATTTTTTTTTATTTCATGTCTATAATTAGGTTTCAAATAGGTGATTTTATCGTAGAGTTCTTCATCATAATTCAAAGACTTATCAAAATGTAAATGAATAATCATGTAAATTTACAAAAAAAAAATAAAACATATATACATGTTGATTATATTGGATAAATAAAACATTATAGCATGTACATGTCAAAAATTCATCATAGAATTAAAAATCAAAGAAACAATTAATTACTTCAAAATTCTAGGGAAAGGTAAATGCATAAATTATCAATAAATATATATATGTAAAAATATTTTATCTCATCAAGAACTCTAGCCAAACTAAAACCTTGAACTCCAACTTGATTTTTTCAAACGAAACCTTTTTTTGAAAATTTCTAAATGCTTTATATTTTTTGCTCTGTTTGTGTTGTTTCTTCTCCTGTCCTCTAGAATATATTATGATAATTTTTTTAATTAAAAAAAATCAAGATATTATAATGTGTCCTCTCCCTCTTGATATTTTGTGATCTCCATTGTCCTATATAATGCATGTGTATGTGTGGAGGGTTGTGAGGGACATGCACAATGCATTAGGATAGTGTTTTGTATAATGAAAATATTTTAAAATAAACTAACAATAAGGAGCCAAAAATATAGGAATAATCATAATAAACTTTAAATTTTTAAAACTCCAAAGGAGAAGTTATATGCAGTTTAAAATTAAAAATACTCAACCCATTAGGATGTTTACTTGAATTAATTCAAATTCAAAATTTAAAATCAAAGTAAAAAAGAAGAATCTAACTTCCAAATTTAATCTAAGTAGAACTGTCACATTTAATGATCACATTATTAGATACATTAATCACGTTATATATATAATTTAATTAAAAATATATGTTATTATTTTAATAAAAAAAACTCTAACGATGATATTAAACTTCTATCGATATAAAGTTACACAATTTATTATATTTATGTTTAAATTTTTTTTTAATTATTATTAGAATTGATTAAGCACATAATTTATCTTTTTTTAGTAACAATTTAAATTCAATTTTTTAAAAGAAAAATGTTGATAGTAGATAACTTCTATCAATCGAAAGATAGGTTATATTTTTCTTTAAAATGTGCATATTATATATAAATCAACATAGATATAGATCGTATTCAATTAAATAATTTAATTAATTTAAAAAATAAATTATATAAAGTTTATGTTTATGATGTTCATTGCAAAAGTTTGTGAGTCAAATTCATAGTGAAAACTGTAAAAAAAGATCAAAAATTGACAACATTGTGAATTAGGGGCATGTAATATGCTCTTTCCGTTGCTTTAGGGATTCATGAATCTGCATAAGAATTATAAATTAAAATTATAAAATTTTCTATTATAAATAACTGTAACACCATATACTAATATATTATGGAAAAAAATTGCCATCGATTAATTTCTATTCGTTTTTAGGGATAAAAAGAATGAAAAAAAGAACATGAAATATATGGGAACAAAGCAAGTCGTCTTGGGGACGCCATCGATCAATTTTTTGCTCTTTCAATTTACAACTGCAAAGGGTGAGAAGAATTTATTTATAAAAATTTGTAATTTTTTTTTTATAAAATAAGTGATATGAAAATGAATAATGCAAAGTGAACTTTTTCTTGCCATCACAATCGAGAGAAACGCATTGATGGAATTGAGAAGCTCTATAACATTCTCAAATAAATGGCTAAACACACACATATAAGACAGAGAGAGAGAGAAGCTCTATAACATTCTATAACAAATGGAATTGAGAAGCTCTATAACATTCTCAAATAAATGGCTAAACACACACATATGAGAGAGAGAGAGAGAGAGAGAGAGAGAGAGAGAGAGAGAGAGAGAGAGAGAGAGAGAGAGAGAGAGAGAGAATATGTTATTATTTAAACAGAAAAACCTCTAATGATGATATTAAACTTCTATCAATATAAAGTTACACAATTTATTATATTTATTTTTAAATTTTTATTTTTTATATTATTAAAATTGAATAACCACATGATTTATTTTTTCTTTTTAACAAATTAAATTCAATTTTCTTAAAAATAATGTTGGTAGCAGATAACTTCTATCAATCAAAAGGTAGGTTATATTTTTCTTTAAAATGTGCATATTATATATATATCAACATAGATATAGATCGTATTCAATTAAATAATTTATAATTTAATTAACTAAAAATATAAATTATATAAATTTTATGTTTTTGATGTTTCTTTGCGAAATAACTAAAAATATAAATTATATAAATTTTATGTTTTTGATGTTTCTTTGCAAAAGTTTTTGTGAGTCAAATTCATAGTGAAAACTGTAAAGAAGACCAAAAATTAACAATGTTGTGAATTAGGGCATGCAACATGCTATCTTCGTTGCTTTAGAGGTTCATGAATCTGCATAAGAATTATAAATTGAAAATGTGAAAATTTTCTATTATAAATTTTTTTAGCACCATATACTAATATACTATGGAAAAAAAATCTTGCCATCGATTAATTTCTATTTGTTTTTAGGGATAAAAAGAATAGAAAAAGAAAGAACATGAAATATATGGGAACAAAGCAAGTCTAGTGTTTTGGGGACGCCATCGATCATTTTTTCGCCCTTTCAATTTACAACTGCAAAAGAGTGAGAATAATTTATTTATAAAAATTTATAAAAAAAAATTTACAAAATGAATGATATGAAAATGAATAATGCAAAGTGAACTTTTTCTTACCATCACAATCGAAGAGAAAGGCATTGACGAATTTGAGAAGCTCTATAACATTCTCAAAAAAGTGACTAAACACTTTATTTTGAGATTTTCCCATTCATTCTTGTCTTTTTGATTAAATTCAATCATAAATTGAAGCCACCACATCTGATGCAAAACTAATCAGTTGAACTTGCAAGAAATGCAAAATACAACTAAGAAAATTATTGGCGTAAGAACAACACTGTCTGGAAAAAAAAAAGTATCAATAAGAAAAAGTGATTAATATGATCTCTGACAAATTGTTTGGATATATATATATAGACAGAGAAATAGAAGTGGAAAAATTGTCCGCAAGTAATCAAAAAATAATTGTTTTTCCATTTTTTTTTTGTTTCCGGAAGCGTTAGAAATGGTTACAATGACCTTTATTAAAGAAATAAATATTGCAGTTGCAATCGTTTTCATTGTTTATAAAAATTAAAGAATGTGACTTTAAATGGATAATAACAAATTTTAAATTTTAAAAGTAAAATTTAAAAAGAGAGAGAAAAGCTTTTGCTCTAATTGTTGCTACAAAGAAGGAGCCAAAGATAATAACGATAGTAATTCTTATTCTGTGATATGTGGATAATTTTGAAAGTTTCAAAGTGGAAAAAAAATCCAAAGAATTATTTAATTTTTTTAATTTTTAAATAACTTTGTAATTTTGTAATTTTGTAATTTACATTGTTTCTTTTTCTGTTATTTTCTTGAAATTTACAAAGAAACAATGATATTTGGATGGGTGATCGTGCATAAAGAAAATGGGCTTATCTTTTAAAACAATTTTTCACCGAGAATATATGTAAAGTTGAATCGAGTCAAATCGTAAGTTTTAAAATAAACATAATGTTGAATTAAGTTTTTTTTGGGAGGCCTGTAATTGTTTTTAAATTGACAGTTTTTTTTAAATAGCTTAAATGGTTTCTTCAATGTTGAAAAATAGTGCGTAGAAGTTTTTCATTTTTTATTGTATTTGAATTTAAACTTTATTATTTAAATAAATAAAAATTATTCAAAGTGTAGAGGTTATTAGAGTTAAAATTTGGTATATTTAAGTATTATGTAGAATTATATTTTTAAAAGTATTTAACAAACTTACAGTATTATTTGAATTTAATTTGTTTTTTGTTGGCGTTCTAATAATTTTGAAAGTTCATGTTTTATGTGTATTTTATTTATGAAATAGAAATTTAAAGTTAAACAATTTTTTTAAAAAACAGAAGTAATTAGATTTTTAAATGATTTTAAAAGGTATAAATAAAATAAAATAAATACTAACTAATTTAACTAAATTATACATGTGGCAAAATTCTAAGCAAACACTTGACAAAATCTTATGCAAACTTTTCTCCTATTAAGTATATATAGATGATAAGCACTTGATCCTAACGAGAAATCTTTTCTCCTAACTATAATGTTGCACAAAATATGATAAGTAAAACAAGGAGCTCAAACTTTTATAGTTCTCACTGACAAGAACTAAACATACCTACTATCACAAAGAATGGCATTTCATAAGAACAGACTTACCTACAAAACTTTACTCCAACTTAAGGATGATAAAAAAACTACTTTGAAAAAAAGAAGATGGAATCATCACAAAGAAAAAGATGAGAAGAAAAAGCTAAATGTGGTTGAGTTAAACAACCCGTTAGGATAATTCAGATTCGCACTGGGAAGTCTCACTTTCGGGTTAAAAGCTCCTTACCAAAGGCAACTCAATTTCCAAAGTTTGAACCTGAGACCTTTGATTAAGGATAGAGGGACTTTTCCTCTCTCCCGTTTTTTAAAAGTAGAGAAAGTAGTGTTTCTTCAGCATAATATGCAGCTAATTTCAAATCATACAAGATAACGGAGTTTCTGCAAAATCAGAACCATTGTTCTCAGCTCGGTGCAAGAATTTGTACTTGCTTCAGTACCAGCTTGGTAATGTTCATTAATAAAACTTTACCTTATAAAAAAAATGATAAGAGTACAGTTTGAGGGCAACCTTTCCAGCATCAGAATTCAAATTTAAAGACTCATAGGCAAACCATACATCAGTGTTTACAAGAGCAAAGTATTTGTGATAACCAACAGTGAAACAAAATATTTTCTGCAACATAGACCACCGTGGCTAACCTTGGAAGAAGCATTTGCTAGAACTCTTCGTACTTGCAAAATCTTCAGTTTCAACTGCATAATACAACTTATATAACACATTTGATGAATCAAGTATTTTCTTCACTTGCAGAAATGTATCCATTCAGTACTCTGGACTTCGTTAATCATTCTAAGGTTCTTGCTGACAAATTCTTTATCTAAATTATAGCAATAGACAATAGATCGAATGGAGCAGTAATAATCTGTTGAGTATCTCAATCTAATGATAGGAATGGATAACAAATAAAGACGTCTATTCTGAAGACGAAAGCATATACAACTTAAATTGCAATCAAGTAGAGGTGCATAAATATGTACTCGTGGAAGTCCTTGCTTTTCAATAACTTGCAATGAAATATCTAAATGATCAACCCCAGAGAACCAGACATTCAAGATGTCTGGATCGCTGATGTTGACATCGTGTCAAACGATATTCTAAACTATCGTACAAATGCATCAAATTAAAAAAAAAATTACCACACTAAGTGTTCCAATGCGAACAATGTGATCAAGAATGAAAAGAGCCTCCAAATTGCAGTTGCCACTCCATACAATCTTCAAAATCGATGCTGCTGGCGCAGTCCAATAAAGCATTTTGCTGTTGCTCAAACCGGCATATGTAGTTCAATCCAATAAGTAACTCACAAATTACTGCCTCCATCTTCTGACAATCGGCAAAATACAGTGTCTGAAGCAGGAGAACATTAGTTCTCTTAACAATCTGTTGCTGCTCAAAGTTCCGTTCACTTTGCCACCTGATCATATTATGTGCTAAAGGTGCAAGCCATTTGAGTATCTCTTCAAGCCTCTCTTTCCAATCATGTGCAAGAGGCGCATCATATATGGCTAAACCTTTCATATAAGATCTCAGACTAACCTTCAACGTCTTTCTTAAGCTTGTCGGTAACATCTGATATAGATCATCCCTCCCCTCGTCACCAACCAGATGTGGATACTGGAGCAGCTTTTCTACGACAATAATCACATTTGCGTAATGCAAGGCTAAAGCAGAGCCTCCGACTGTTGTAGGAGGAGCATACAAAGTTATCCTACTTTTGGGACCATGTTTTGCAGCATCAGCCACACAACTCTTTAGCTGTCTAGCATCTCCATTTAAACGGACACTACCAGGGGACCTGTTGAATGAACCCGAAATGCTAGATTGCTCCTTCTTCGTACCACTTGAAACACTACAACATCCAGATATCTGACTACTTCTGTCATCAGTCCCAAGATCATAGTCGACATCCGTTTTTGAAGCAGAACTCAAACTTAGACATTCCATGAATAGTCTCCCAGGTCCCATTCCACAAGCAAAATTAAAATTTTCAGTACCAAATAAGCTCCCTTCATTTCTTCCAAGCTTAGTTTGAGTAATATGGCTCATGCTTCTCTTTCCCGACACTCCTCTCTCAATTGACCCCGATCGATAGCTACCATTGTTGTTCCTTAAAACAGGCTTCTTGAAATCAGCATCCATGGCTTCAAGCTTTCTATCTGCAACAATTACACCAGACTGCGACCCAGCAGCCAGATTTCCTAAAAGGTCCCTCTTTACGAGTGCATTATTACCAAACACCGTACTAATTCGAGCATATACTGTACACAGAGTCCTGGCCAATAGTTCAACAACTTTATCGTAAGTCTGATTCCAAAGTGAAACATCTTCTAAATGCCTCACATCTTGTTTCTGCCAAGCCAGCTTCTGCTCGAACGCCTTTCTACTCTCCTCATGCTGATTCTGTTGAAATTTCTTTGTTGCCACCTCCAATTCATTCAAAACTGCCATCTCACAATACAAACTAGCTGTAGAATTCACATACCTCTCCATTTTCCTAACCATCCCTTCCATATCTTTAACCAAAAATCCCAAATCCTTCACATCAATTACCCCAGAAACAATATCCCCATAAACATGCTGAAACCCTTGCAAGGCAGAAATTGTACATTTTTTCCCAAGCCTAGACACTACACTAGCAACCCTATTCAAGTCATCAAGTTTTTCTACAAGGACTAATTCAAGAAGCTTCTCTTCATCATCAGAAACTAAAGCCCTTACTCCTACAGACTTAAAGATCTCATTTTTAAGCTTAACTATCTCAGAATCAGTCAAAGATTTATGTAAATGAATAATCTTAGACATCATATTAGCAACTTCAAATGACAATATCCCTATAACATGCTTCTCTTGTTGGCCTTGTTTGAACTTCTTAGAATTCTCAATAAGCAAAGAGTGTTGTTTCTTGACATTGGTACTTACCTGATTACCCATCCTCAAACACCAAGGCTCTGCCACCATTTTTGTTTTCTTGAAATGGGGTTTCAACAGATCTGCAAGAGAAGTGAAATCAAGAAGAGAAATGCAAGAAAACAAGAAAGTTGAAGGGATAAAAGAAGTGATTTTGAGAGTGGGTTCATTGATTTTTGGTGCTGAAAAAAGTGGGAACAATGCAGATGGAGTTATTTCAAGAAATGAGCATGGTGGGGAAAAAATGCAATTGAGTGGATGCACTGAAGAAGAATGGTGGAAATGAAGAGGAAAATATATATAGTATTGAGTGGTTTCAGAGAAAAGCAAAGGAATACTTCTCTGCGTGTGAGAATTTGTAATGATTTTTTTGAAAAGGCAATGGTAGTTTTGAAGAGGAAGAAGAAGCCAAAGCTCAAAGCCTCCCCTACCCACCCAACCCCCTACCCCTATCAACTGTACCACATCATCCCAAAGTATTAAAAAGGAAAAATAACTTGCTCTATTCATTTGTCACCGTACATAAACGTGCATTTTAACTTAGCCTTAGCCGATATTTTGTTCTCCAATTTTGGATGTACATAAGTAACACTTCAACTATCACAAAGTTGAACAAGTAGACACGCGCATCCTACATGGCAAATTATATGAGATTTTCCATGTAAGACATGTGTATCTATTTGTTTAACTTTATGATAGTTGAAGTGTTAGTTGAAACCAAGCTAAATGACACATTTATTTATTAAGTTGATCACTCGGATCTTGCTGACTTTATAAGCTCAATCAATAAATAATATTTTAGTGGAATAGCTTAACTTACTCTCCATACGAGACCGATGCCAATTTCATTTAAACATTTGAATTACGACTTGTTTCAATTGAGCAGTTGAACATATATTAAATTATTTTTATTAAACATTTCAGTCCAAAGTTTGATTTATTTTTTTTTCTGCACAACTAACCATTTAAAATGTGTCATCTCCTTAGCAGTTGAACATATATTAAATTATTTTTATTAAACATTTCAGTCCAAAGTTTGATTTATTTTTTTTCTGCACAACTAACCATTTAAAATGTGTCATCTCCTTTAGTTATGTACATCGGCCTCAATTAGAAAACGCCTAGGTTTTTACATTTTATTGAGGCGAATATGTATAATTAAGGGAGATGACATAATTTAAGTGATTAACTTACTTAAGTAATAAAAATTTATCAACGCAAACCGAACATACACAAAAAAATTGAACTGAAAAGGTTTAATAAGAACATTTTATCATGTGTTCAGATGATTAATTGAAACGAGTTTGTATTTCAAGTGTCTAAATAAGATTGACTAACAAATTTTAAGAAGTTGCCAATGCATTAAGCCAAAAAAGAAAGAATATAGCCCGACATTTCAATTTATATAACACAATTTGAATCATTACAAAATTTAACAAAGAAATGAAGGTTTAAAACATACGTTTTAAAACATGTCGTAAAATTTATATGATAATAGAATTTTTAAAATTTGTAGACTTAAACAAATTATAATATCTACTGACTATAAATAAATAAAAAATTAATTATTTTCAAATTTAAAATTGTATCACTTTATTTTAAACGACTTAAAATAAAAAAGTGTATCATATAATATAATATGAAACGAGAGGAATATATCATTAAACTTAAAATTTTACGAGTAAAATTTTTTTTTTTCAAATATGAAAAGTCTCTAACAAACTTAAAAGAAAAGTAAAAAAGGGTAACCAAATATGATTTTTTTTTTTTTGGTCGAATCAAATATGGTTCATATGTTACCTTTGTAGGTTATATAATTTGTTAATTAGTAGTACTTTAGTTTTTTTTTTCTTCTTTTTCCTTTTTCGATTGTATTTTTTTTGACCAAATTCACTTCATTAGCCTTAGTGTTTTCATTTCAAAAGTTTTTAGTACTATTTGCAAAACAAAACAAAAAAAGATAGTGAATTTGAAAAAAAATAAAAATAATAATAATAAGAAGAAGAACATAATTTTGAAACTACCTCAGCTGTAAGCATTAATAGACGCATGGAGAAATTCAATATTGTGTTGTAAAAGTGGTCTTTCATGCTTTCCAAATTTGTGGGGACAAGGAAGTTAATTGGAGAAAATATTGTTATTCCCTTCGTTTCAAATTATCTGTCGTGATTTTTAAAAATAAATATCTCAAATTATATCCTTTGTTCACTTTTACTTGTTCGCTATACTAAAAAGGAAAAATTAAATAAAAGTGCATGTGATAACCTTACATTGCAAAATATGACCAACTTTTTAAGCTCTTACAAAAAATGGTCTAATGTCTATAGAAAAAGAAAGTTACTTTACATTCTTAGCCAAATTTTACTCTCTCACACACACACATTCAATCTTCATAGTTGTTCATATTGCTACAACTAATGAACATTTAAGAAAATATGGGTCTATAAAATTCGTAGACCAAGCATATAACAAATTTACATTACAATTTCACAGCTATAGCATGAATATTTTGGATGTTCAACCATTATTGAAGCTCCAAGCTTCAAAATTTGAAAATTAATTTTTTGTAAATAAGTTTTGCTTCGAGTGAGTATGATTGCAAAAGATTGGTTATGAATTGAGGAGCATAATGTGAAATTTTGGATGATTTGGTGTAGTTTTTAGGTGTTTTTGGATGAATTTGGTGCTTGAATTCGAGGAAGAAGATGAAGTACGTTTTGTTGTATATATTTGTATACTGTATTGTATATTGTTGTATATACAGTACCATTTTTTTTATTTCAGTGATTTTCTTCTTCCTCTCCATACTATACACACTTATACAATGTAGATACATTGTTTAAACATTATATATACACAATTATATAATGTATTTACATTGTATAAGTTTGTATAGATTGGGGAGAAAGAAGCAAATCACCAAAATAAAAAAACTGTATTGTATATACAACAATATACAATAATATACAAATATATACATTGTTATACAAAAAAGTTACTTTACACTTATGGCCAAATTCAAATTTGGCTATAAAATGTAATGTACTCTTTTTGGCCACGAAATTGCAATGTATATTTACTAAGTGTACTTTTTTGAAATTATCCCTACTAAAAATAGATGTCCAATTTAAAAATTAAGAGATAATTTATCACTTAATTTCTAATTTATCCGTTATTATTAATTGTAGTTATTTCTCAATGTATTTTTTAAAATATTGAATTTATTATCTTCAAAAAATGATATAGCAAAATTCAATGAAAATATATTGCTATATCTTAAGATAAAAATATGGGTAAAATAGTCAAAATTTCTCCTAATTAATATTTTCTTAAGGGGCGTGTAAAATAGAAACACGACAGATAATTTGAGACGGAGGGCGTACTTTATAAAAAGAATTATATTATCAAGTCACCCAAAAGATAATTATAGATAAAATAAGACAAATAAACCTATTATAATAAATCAATATACTAATAAGTAAAAAAGGAAACAATTAGCATATATTATCAATGATTATTATTTGTAGATTTCATAATTTTTCCTTATCTTACTCGATAATACTGTTTTATTTTTAGTTAGCAAAAATTAGTGGAAATAATTTATTGTGCTCCAAATTTGAGTGGTGATTATAAGGAATGTAAATTGTTGTGTCTCTTTTATTTATGGTCAATTTATTATTGTGAATAATTTGCATTGGTCAAATATAAAACCAACTGTACCAGTATTAATCATTATTATAATTATCTAGATACAGCTATATTAGGAAAAAGTAGTAATTTTCATTTAAGTTCAGTGTATATCTGTTGTATTTAGTTTAAAGAAATAATGTAAAATTGGGTAAATACTAAATACTAGGTCCCATTTGCTTTAAAGGAAGGCCTTTTATTTTAATAATCCCTTTAACTTGACCTTAATTAGCTTACATTTATACCCTCTAATTTTGGACGTCCACAAATAAGTATTTAAATTTATATAAAGTTGAACAAGTAGACACATGTGTCTTATGTGATGTCTCACGCAAATTGTCACGTAGGAGGCATGTGTCAACTTGTTCAACTTTACACAAGTTTAACTGTCTACTAAATAACAATCAAGACAAATATTATTTTTTGGTTTCCTACCCAGTGACCAATACTTGGAGCCCGACTAAGTTCGAATTCACGCCAAAAAGTCTCATATTAGGGGTAAAGTGTTCCCTAAAAAAAGCGACTCCGTATCACTCGAAACTCTAGTTAAGGATGAATGATTACTTATCACTCTATCACGACCTTTGTTAATTAAGGCAGAAATTATATTTAAACCAACGACACAATACAATAAGTATATTGCACCCATCCAAATTAGAAAATCTTAGGAAAAACAGGGAGAAGAAGTGCACTTATTGAAGAAGAGTGTGAAAGAGAGTTAAAATTTCATGTGTAATATTCCCAGAAATAAAAGTTTCAAAGTCAAAAAAAAATAAAAATTAGTAGTGTGTTGGTGCCATTTCCAAAGTCAAAGTATGGCACAATTTGTAGAATGAAACAAAATGTAAGTAGCAAGTGATGTAAAAATCATAATCATTATTTTAGAAAGTCAAATAGAAAGCCTGCTATTTTTGCAGTGGCAAAACAACTTGTCCTTTAATTCTTTTGGCAAATTTACCTCTGGGTATTAACTCAGGAGGATTTAGTAGGCGTTTGGTCATGTTTTATTATAAAAATAGAAAAAAATAGTTTTTAGTTTCAAAGTAAAAAATAATATTTGAAATTGGAGCTGTGTTTGGTCATAAAATAATCTAAAGTTGTTTTTAAATTTTTATGAATAATTTAGAGTGAAAAAACTAAAAAATACTTCTTGTTATTTTTGAAATTTTTTGAAAAAGTGAAAAAAGTAAATACATAAATTTTTGAAATTTTATGGCCAAAAGTGTTTAAATTTGTGGATAAATATTTAATGTTTATATCAAATTAATTTAAAATATATTTTTTATGCATATATTGACCATTTAAAATTTTACTTTAACTTAAGTTTAAATTATTCAATTCATTATAAATTATCGAATGCGAATAAATTTTTACCAAAAAAATTACATTGTGTATTTGTCTTTTTCTCCACCTCATGTTCATATTCTTCTTCCTTCTAAATCTCGAAGGAACACGAATTTTTTTTTAGATCCTTTGGAGTAGGGAAAGGGAAACCATCCACCTAAAAAATAATATTTTTTTTATTAGGGTCAAATTGGTTCCTAGGTCAAGTAAACATACGAAGAAGTTAAAAGGTCGGATTCAACGTCTACTATACATACATAAAAAATAATTTTAATCGTATATATATAATATAATTTTTCGATGAACATAATTCGGATGAACCCCTTTCGATACCTTAGTTCAGACTGACTCGCTATTCACTCGAGTTTGGGGTCATACTCATTATGTAGGAGAGATGACTGAGTAGTTCAAAACGTAACATTAAAACTACTATGTAGGCTTTTGTTTACCGAGGGTTCGAATCGCTCGCTGAGCTTGAAGTGGTCCTCTCAAGTCTCTAAAGTAAAAGTTGGGCAAGAAAGATCAACATCCATCGTAGAAAAAATAGTGAAGACAATGTGATATGAAATATGGAATATTATAAAATTATAGCATGAAAATACTTATAACATCTCCATCAAAAGCCCCTCATTATCTTTTAGATGGGGCTATTATATTGGATTTGGTAAGTTATAGGTTCAATCTTTACAAGGTGTAAAGACAAATATTGAGATAGAAACTTGACTAAAATTATGTCAAAAAGATGGAAAATATATAGTGGGAGTTGTTGTGAAATTATTATAGTTTTTAATACAAAGACAAAATCATTATTCAAAGACAAAGTACACAATGACAAAAAGAGGAGAACCTGCCCAACTAGCTAGTCACCTTGAGTATATTGTGGGTTTGGTTTAAATGTCTTTTTAGATACCTCACATTTTCCCCCACTCATGCATTTTAGCAATCACAATTTGCTTTTGTTGTGTAACTTCTTTCTTTTTGTTTTGTTCTTTTGTCCCATAATTCTTGGTAGTCCCACTACAAATGTGAATGAAATGACCATATGGAGTAGATTCAGAGTCTTAAATCAATAGATAAATGAATCATCAGGATTTATCGAAAACAATCTCTATACGTCGCGTAAGGTAAAAATAAGATCTATATATGTACACCCTATTCTTTTCATACCTCACGCATGGAATCATACTATGCATGTTGTTTAGGTCATGATAAATATGTGTTGGAAACTCATTAACAAAACAACGTCTTAGTGACTGACAATAATAAAACTCACTTAAATTTTATTGCCCTCCTTGATTTGCATACCTTTAATAAACATAAACGTGTTCTTTAACTTGCTCTCTTTGATTCACATACCTTTAATACGTAAACGTTTCATTTAACTTGGCCTCAGCTAGTATCTATGGCCTCCAACTTTGGGTGTGCACAATTAGTAGACACACTTAAACTATCATAAAATTGAATAAGTAGACACACGCGTCCTACATGAAAAATCGTGTGAAATGCTCGCGTTCTACATGTTCAATTTTATGATAGCTTAAGTATCTACAAACTTGTGCGCACCCAAAGTTAAAAACCATAGATATCAGCTAGGCCAAGTTAAAAAGCACGTTCATGTAATATGCCTTTAATACGCATTACTAGGGTCCAATGTTTGCTTCATTATATATTTCTAATGTGTTTTTCAATATAGAATTTGCTTAAGATGTTACATGCATCTTTCCTGAAAACTCAGCCTCCTCCCTGAGATTTGTCAAATCCATAGTTTTAAATTGCATCAGACATGCACATAAGTCAAATTTAGTATAAGAAAATCATAACAAAAATTTGAAAGTACATACATAATTAAGTTAATCCATGGATTGCACCTTCTTAATATTACTCATTTCTTCTAGAAAATGGACTCATACTTTTTTTTTCTATTGCATTGAATTGTAGCTAACTTTTGTAAGTACAAAGAACTCAATTCCATTCACATTTTGGGTAAAAGACAAGCTATTCATAATACTCGGGAGAATCACGCCCCAAAAATTAGCTATATGTGATCAAGTGAAAGACTTCAAAACTATATAAATCGCACAATAATATATTTTTATATCGACGGTTGTTCAAGTCTCATATCTTGCAGTGGACCATAAAAAATAATCGATGTGAGGCTCAAATTTCATATCTTACAATAGATCATAACAAACTACCATGGCTGCACATGTCGTTCTCGACTGCTATCTACTGCAATACGGGTGACACCATAGTGAACGATGGACAAAAAGAGGGATGGATGACTCTGATTCCATTGATACAGTTTAACGAAAATCACACCCTTCAGCTAACTGTTAAGGTGGAAAAATTCAAAACTATATAAACTCCGCGATCCACATTAACATATTCTTATATCGATGTAAAATTCAAGTTCCATACCTTAACGTGGACCATAACGGTTATTCACATTGATCTTGATGGATTCACTAGGAAAATTCCAACATAGATTCTCTATAATACAAATAATTCCTTGAAAACAGGTTGAGTTAAAAACATTCCAACAAACAACTTTAATTTTATTTTTCTAATTTGTTTGTTTTGTTTTGGATTTTCAATTATTTTAAACAAAAAAAATTAGGAAAATTCTAACAATAGAAATAGATCTGACTCCTCATTGGATGTCACATGCTTACCATTTCCGCTGCAAAAAAAATATCTATTTTTCAGTGATCTGCATATTACATTTAATTAATAAGTACCATAATGGAATGTTGAAAAATAATAATAATAATTAATTTTGACTCTAAAAGTCTACTTTTTAAAACTTTTCTTTGGTTGACGAACTCCAATTCATAAATTGAAATATGTTTCAAATTTCAAAAAGTTTTTTTTTTTGCTTTCCCACACGATATCTACATATGAGACTCGACTAAATTCGGTTTCACACACATTACGTGACTCATTTCTCGGGAACGACACTGCCTATAAGAACTTTTCTATTCCAGGAGCTCGAACTCAGACTTCTGATTAGCGATCCCAAATTTCAGAAGATTGTTTAACTATTCTCTATTTCTTTTCTCTTTCATCTTTTAAGCAAGCTAAAAATTTTAGAAAGTCTTTTAATACTTTTTAATTAATCAAATAACCTTTGGATCCACAATTAGTGATTTTCTAGCCGTTTGATTTTTATTCAAAATAAGTGATCAAATTAAGAAATTATAATTTGTTCAAATTTATCTTTATCTGATAAATGATATGAAAAAAAAGTCTTTCAATAGTTCTTTGTTAATGTCGAGGACAGATAAATAAATGGTAATTTTGTCAAATGATTCTTTTAATTATTATTATTAAATCTTAGCAAAAAAATATTATTAAATAATCAAAACCTTAAAAATACTTATTGCGGACGGGAGCTAGGGAATATCTTTTTAACCTTATCTATGGTCATTTTCAAGAACAACTTTCTCTTCTTTTTTCCAACATAGTTTACCTAAAATAGATTTGGTTTAGAACTTGCACAAGTATGTTTGTTTGTTTCTCTGATCAGAAAGGGTGTTGTTTGGTATGAATTAAAATATTCCTAATGGAAAAATACTTTTCTGAAAATTTTATAAAAAATTAGGTGATTTCTTCCCATCTGTTCTAGCCTTAGCAAACAGAGATACTAATACATGTTGCTGGTGGCAGGTGTCAGGTATCTCGTAAAATTAGTCGAGGTGTGTAAAATTTGGCCTGGACACCACAGTTATAAAAATAAAGTTAGTGTCTAAAAGACAGCTCGGTGCACTAAAACTCCTGCTACGCATGGAGTGCATAGAAAGATCGAACCACAAATTAAAGGTCTATTATTATCTTAAGAGTATTTTTATACAATCTAATAAAATATTACGGAATGAAGAGTCAATTAGTCGAACAGGGAGTGGCAGAGGTAGGGTAGTCAACGGGTGAAATCTGGGAGCGTTCGTTGAGATAGGGAGGAGACAAATGAGTTTGAAATGTCATTTATATAACTTATTTTTTCTACTATTCTTAATCTTTTCGAAACCTATTTTTCTGAAGAAAACATTTCCAAAACATGAGAAATTTAAAATACATTTTCCTCCATACCAAACACATCTTAAATTTCTACTTTTCTTTTTCTTATCCAAGAAGAATATATATAGAATGAATGATAAACAAGTTTCCCTCCATAAGCATGTTAAACTTTCTTCTTCCTTTAATTTTTTAATCTTTTTTTCTAGAAGAATATTTAAAAGACTGTTGAAATTAGCCCCACAAACTTTTAGAATATTAAGATAATACCCTATTAGTCTCAATACAGAATTTAAATTTGATTAAAAAAATGTCAATATCATGGAGAAGGTGATTTTGTTCTTTAATTATTGATTAAACTTAGAACTTAGATTCTACTTTTTTGACATATTGTACCCCTCAATTGACAACAAAAAGTCATCAATTTTGTTAACCACTACATGAAACAACCAATCAACTATATATATATAGACCTTTTTAATGTAACCAAGAATTAACCTAATCAATTAGTAGTATGATTTTGCCTACCTTTTTTTATTCTTATTTTTTGTATTTCTACTTTTCCCTTCTTTTGATGAATAACTTTTATATATCATATGAATGGATTATCATCATTTGATTTAAAGGTATGGTAAACAGTCTTTTTAAAAGAGCACTCACCTTTATATAGTTTGGCTCATATTTATATGGTCCAGCATACATTTACATTAATCCATTTCGATTACAATAGAATGATTTTTTATTTTTAATTAAAAGCTTTGGGTTTGCATTTAGGATATGAAGTCAATCGGCTTTAATATAAAACGCTTTACCCTTTAAAGTGAGACATTCTTTACTTGAATCCCAAAATGAATATAGAATAGGCGAACACCAAATGAGAAATCAAAAGAAAAATACATTAATTAATCCACTTCAAATTTTCATTTAAGCATATATGTGAATTATTAGAGCATAATTCTCTCATGGACCAAATAGGTTCTCTCAGGACTTTCTGATCAAGGAGGAATCTTATATAGATTAAATATCTTGGAATAAAATTGATCTTATTAATTCATAGAAAATCCTTTATGTAAAAGTTTAACATAATTGAAATTTCTTTTTTTTTAAATTTGAAACAATTAGAGTACTAATTCATGATCTGACGTATACAAAAAATATCAAAAGTTCATTCTCAATTTTATCAAAAATTTTATGCAAGTTTTTTTATTTTTCTTCTCTATGATGAAAGATTGATTTTATCATAACGTAACCTATATTTTTTTCATTTATCACCATTATCTTTTCAAAACATGAAAAGTATTACTCCGTATTATCTTTTGTTTTTTTTAAAATCTACTTTGACTCGACTAATACGACTTTTTGTTTAGTAATCCTAATGGAGGAAATAAAACTGACATGGACGAATTTAGAATTTAAATTTTATGATTTACGTAGTTTGAAATTCTAATATTTAACACCAAAAATTAAATAGGAGTGATAATGAGCTACCTAAATGTTTAATTAGCCTCCATTCCGCCCCCTATATATTTAAAGAAAACCTAACTTGATTTTAAAGTTTTGTGAATTAGTTAGTTCCATATCACCATTAATTTATATAATGATAAAAATAAAAACATTATTTATTTATTTATTTATTTATTTATTTATTTATTTATTTATTACACATGTCTCTATCAGAAAACCAAAACAAAAAAGAAAGAACAAAGCAACTTTATATTTTTTATTAGTTTCTTGAAAGCATTATCATGATAAGCTAAAATGATCACCTAACACCTTAATTAGTGGTACTATATTCATGATTAATTACAAGAAACATGGGCACGTAATCTAGGATTAGGATCAGTTTAATAATTTTACTATATACCTAGCTCCTTTTTTGTTTCATTATTTTTTTAATAAATATAATTATATTACAGCTATATAGTCATTTCCTTTTCTTTTTTTTCTCTCTCTTTTTTAATTACAAAGTAAATAGCTTAGATAGGAAGACAAACTTATTAAATTCAAATGGTGATGAATTAATATAGCCAACTGGATAATTTTTGGTATATTATTTAATATGACATCAATAATGTGTCTTGAATAATTTTATGGTCTTTAATTAACCATTATGTCAACAGTACGTAATTTTGCAGTTGTGAATATTTACTATTTAGGAGGGAAAACAAGTGTGTATATGTTGACAACTTTTAAATAAAATTTTAATTTTCTGTAAAAAAAACACTATGACCTTAAACATTAACCTTTAATAATCCTCTCATTTATTAATGTTTTAAAAAAATATTATACTTATTTGATTCTGGAATTTGAGTTCTAGAAATGAAAAGGGAGCACACTTCATCGCTTAATAGGTCTTATACGATAGAAATTCAAATTATTTGAGTCTAAATCAAATATCGAATACTGAATGAAATTCATATAGCCTCACGTACTATCATCCCTAGTCCTTGTCAAATAGAGAGGTTACAAAATGCAACACAAATACTTAAAAACTTCTACGTAAAGACAATATGCATGGAACCATTGTTTTTCACAGAATATTCAACAAGAATGTTGTATTAGTTGACCTCCAAAAATGGACTAATATGCTATGAAAGAAAAGTTAGTTCAACCAACTTGGGCGGTTGTCGAATGGTCGGGATCCTTTCGTCCTTAATCAGAGGTCTCGGATTTGAGCCCATGGTAATGGAAACAATATTGTCGCGTGCGCCACGCCACCCCTTAGAAATCAACCTTGCAATAGGCGAATCCCGATTTTATGTACCGGAGGACACTGGATGAGAAACAAAAAAAGAAAAAGAAAAGTTAGTTCAACCAACACGAGTTGTAATGAGATGGTTGAGATCCCTTCATCCTTAATTAGAGATTTCAGATTTGAGTCATGATTTTTTTTTATTGAAAGCGACGCCTCCAGAAATGGGCCTTGTAATGCGTGAATCCAAATTTAATAAGGTCCCAATACGAGTATCTGATTATAATATGGTCATAGGATAGAGATAGAGATATTTCAACAAACTTGTAAGTTGTAACTCTAAAAGATGGCCTTCAATTCAAGTGGTGGAACCTAGATTTAGACATAAGAAGATTCATGCTTGAAGATCCAAGTTGTTGGTAAATTTATTACTAGTTTTTATTAAGTTAGTACGTAATGGTCCATCCCTTTTCTCTTTATTAGAAATACAGAAGAACTCTTCTCAATTATACTTAGTAGTTATCATGCTCACGATAAATGTTGAATAACCAAGTAAAATAATGTCGGAGGCGTATGTGAACGAAGTCTCATATGAAAAGTAGAAAAGGAAAAGAAGTTTTACCTACTTATAATAAATTAAAGTATTGGATATTCTTAATAGAGTGTGACGTTTTTTGAGAAAAAATTGTGCGAACTTAATCCAAAGCGAACAATATTATATTATATCACGTTGAGAATATTTTTAGATTGTTTTAGTTCAACAACTGTCATTTAAGCCAATAATTCGTCGAGATGAGTATGAAGATGTTAGAGTGATGATGTACCGGGCTTAGTATCTTTGCCCGTCTACAGGCTGGTTTGTTACCTTGGCCCGTAGAATTAAAGACACATACACAAAAAGGAAGACGTTGGTGGCTGTAAATACTCGGATGACCGATGATGTAATTGGATGACACACAGTTAATCTCCAAATTAGCTCATGAATGGTGATGGGTTGTATAAAACTTAGTTCGAGGAGAAGATTATTGGTTGTGGAACAAAGTCTAATATTGATAGATGAAAAGAAAAAAAAGCTACTTATAGGTGTAGAGATATTCTTAATGATGTGAGGCCTTTAGACAAAATCGAGCATGCTTGGTTTAACACGGACAATATTATATCATGTTAAGAATATCTTTAGACTGTTTTGGTAAATAATAATTTAGTCACACACCATATATATACACAAACTATGTTTATTTAATTTCACTACAGAAGAAACAATTATTCATAAATGTTGCCTGCGTTACAGGGAAAATGAAATTGCAAACTTAATATCCAAATCTCTTTTACAGATTTAAAGGAAAAGGTCCACATGACTTGCTTCTGTCCTATCCCAAATTGTTCATTTTTTGCCATTAGTTATACTCTTATAGTTAGCAAATCGTTTTGTATTTGTCTGCCCTCAACGAAGCTACGTACATGCAAAATAGGAGGACCCCACGTATCTAAATCATTGAAACAAAAAGTTTCAAATTTACCCCTCTACTTTTGACGATGGTTTAAAATTTACCAATACACAAGTTGTGTTATGGATTAAGGGCAAAACCAAGACTTTTTCCTAACAGTAAAGATAATATTAGACCAAAAGTATATAAAAAGGATAATATTACTCAATTCCAAATAGTACAAAATTTGACCATTTTCCCAAAATTCAAAAAATCTGAATCATGAAATGTGCCTTTCAATAAATTAATTAAACAGACTAGTCCATGAAGGAAGGCCCAATTCAAAATTTAGGATTGAGATGTGCCTTTAAATAACAGACTAATCCATGCTGGAAAGCCCAATGATTAGTCTTTTTGTGGAGCCCAAAGTCGAAAGTGATTATTTTTTTCCCACCCAATGTCCGGTACCTGCATTGGAGGCTGACTAAATCCGAATTCGCACCGAAAAGTCCCCCATTGTGGGGTAAAGCGCTCCCTAACAAAGGTGAGTTCGTACCCAAAGGGACTCAAACTCGAGATCTCAGGTTAAGGATAAAAGAGTACTTAACACTTCACCACAACCCTTGTTGGTGAAAGAGATGTTTCATTTTAGGTACAACTCCCTCCGTCCTAAAATACTTGTCATATTTTGCTTTCAAAGAATTATTAATTTAACTAATTTTAGAAGTTAAAATAGATTAGATTAATTTAATATTTTAAAGTTAAATTTGAATATTTAAGAACTATATAAAAAATATTATAAATTATAATTCTTCTCATATTACTATACCAGTATGGTAAAATAAAAAAGTTAAAAGTATTGATCAATGTTTATATAGTTTGATTTTTAAAAAATAAAGATGAAAAATATTTTAAGACGGAGGAAATAACATTTTCAAGTGGATATCCACATGGATATGGAATGGTGTGGACCAAATGATTGTTGCATTATCCTCGTATCAAGAGTTGATCAATTGCCTTTCACTCATTTAATATTTGTTAATAATATTCTCCATACTCATCATTTATAAAGAGCAAATGTTATTAGAATTAAGTCCCTAAATTATTTTATAAGTTGTTCAATCATTCTTAATCTAAGAATTTGCGGTTGTTAGTCTACTTTATTTATCCCCGTTTCTACATTTTGCTTTCACAAAAAGGGATTTCTTTTTTCTTTTTTTATTGTTTTTTACCAGAAAACAATAACAAAAAAAGGGATAAAATCCTCGTTGACAACGTAAAATCGTACGCAAAATATCAAATTGAATCCCTTTCAGAAATGAGAATCGATGAATTAAAGAATTTAACAATAACACTCCCCCGAGTTACTTAATTCTTAGTGTGTTTCTTCTAATCTGTAAATGGTATATGTTCAGCTCTCAAACTTGAGTTGAGGGGTTGATTGTCATAATAAAAAAAATAATTAGTTATGGCTTGGTTCCTATAGAACTTATGTCAAAATGAGGCAAAAAAAATTGAGTTTCAAACCCACAAGTTATGTCTTAAGAGGCATAGCTTATTTCTATATATAAAACTTATGTTGAGTGATACAAATGTTCTCTAAACTTATACCGAGCGAAATAGATACTACACAATTTAGGTCAAACAACTTAAATTCTACCGAACTTATGTCGAACGAGGCAAAAGTTCTCCAAACATTATGTCGAGCGAAATTAGATCATAGATAAGAGTATTTCCATCCACAATTTTTCATGAAATGAGCAGCAAAAATAAAAATTAAAAATTATCATATTTGAGAGAAAATAAAATTAAAGACCACATCGAAATAGGGACCATTCGCGCAAAAATACCATCAAACAATATAATAAAGTTTAGCTAAATATGGCCCAATTACCACCTCCTATGCGATGTGGTGGGTATACAAACAGGAAAAGCCCAATAGAGTTGTCTTCACACCGTATGGTCCAACAATGCAAGTCTAGGAGCCCATGTTTTTCATGGTTTTGGCGTATGTTAAGCTGAGGATCTATCGAAAACAATCTCGTTCTCCATTTCGTAGAGGTAGAGATAAGGTTTATGTACATTTTACCTTTTTCATACTCTATTTGTGGGATCACACTACGTTGTTGTTGTTGTTGAGTTGGCGTATGTTTTTTTTGGCAATTCGTTAATTCTAACTTTTCACATGGCATGTTTAGGATCACAAGATTAAATGATATTTTGGTACATTCTACATATGTTTAGTATAAGATCACAAGATTCAAAAGTCTTTTTTACTTTATTAAACTTCATGTCAAGTCAAAATCAGACAAATAAATTGAAATGGAGGGAGTAATTATAAATTGCTCACCAACACATTTTGACACTAAGAAAAGGAGATCACTGCCAAAAAATTACTATGTCCCATTGAAAATTTTCACTGAAAAAAGTTCGGTGACTATTCTCACATATATTTTTATTAAATCAGTGAGAAAAGAAAAAATAGTAGTGTTTTCACACGGAAAAATTCGAAAGCTTCCCACCATTTCAGCAAAAATCTGTTTTTCACTAAGCATTTTCTTGGTGAGCTGATTCGGTGAAAAAAATTATATTTTATAAGACAAATTTCTCATTAATCTACGGCAGAAAAAACCTATGTTTCTGGCCATGGATATAGATTAATTTAGAGATTGTCTAGTACAACTTGGACTAATAGTTTTATGACATTGATGTGTAGCAATATAATTTAAAAATGCAAAATTCACCCATACTTCGTTATCATCAAAGAACAATGAGGTATGGACACAATATTAAATTATTAATAGCCCTAGGGTCCAAGTAATTGTATATCATAAGGCAAACAATAACCTGATTGTACCAAATTATAATTAACAACTTAATATGGAAGCTGACAATTATTGTCAACATGTTTGACAGTTTAACTCTACCTAATTTTCTTTGTTTAAGTTGACGTTCTTTTGTTAGTTGAACAAATTGGATTACCAAACTAATTTTCCTAAGAATTACGAGGCAGACGACAGGTTAGACTACTCTTTTGGATTCATATGAACTCGGTATCGACAAGTTACATCCGTTCCTGACACCTAGTGTCCGATACTAGTATTAGAATCTCGAATAATTCTAATTTGCTTCACCTAACTAAGACATATTAAAAGGAGAAGTGCTTCTTACCAGGATTTTTCCATTCTCAAGCGTTGCACCCGAGGACTCTAGCTAGACTCTAATTAAGGATGGCAGAATTCAATCCATTTCACCATAACCTTTCGTGAACTTACCATTTTTTATTTATTGGTTACCAATTTCACATATATGTGAGTAACAATATAATAAATTATAAATAAAAATTTGAATCGCTCGCAATTTCACTGATGTGAGTAACAATAAACTTGTCATTTCATTTATAGTTTCTTGAATAACTTCTCACGTACTTTAATAATAATTTATTAATTCTATTTCTGAGCTAAGTCTTCGTGAGTAAAATTACTCAATATCTACGATGGTGAAAAGTAATTGGTATTTAGTGAAATAATCGAGATACACATTTATTTCAAGACATCACTATTATTAAAAAAAACTTGTATGTAACATAATTTTTTTGTTAATGTGAAAAAGGAAAACGAATAGCACACATATTCCCACAAAGTAGTAGGGAAAAGGAAAAAAATAGTTGAGATTCAACGTACTAACGATAAAAATATTTAATAAGTATATAAATAGGTAATTTGATAAACATATAATTAACATGTTATTATACAGATTAAAATTAACTACTGATATAAAAGAAAAATCTTTACACTGTCCACTATATAATTAACTTTTTTTTAAAAAAATAGCATATCATGGGCCAGCAAGGAGATAGACCAAGACCATTCCTTTTGATAAGTCAAAGACACACAATTATACTACCAAAATATTATTAAATTTTAATATATTAATACTCTAATAGTTATATTTCATCCGATAGGTGATCAAGTTGGTTGAGCAGGTGATCTCCTAAATGAAGAGAGTACTCAAGTTCAAAACTATGCTTTCTCGGTCGAGCTTGTCACATATAACTTGCATAGTGTGATTTACATTTTTTGTATAATTAATGTGCATTGTATTATACTGAAGCGAGATTTACTTGTGAGCACTAGAAAAATAGCAACCGTGGATTCTTGCCAACAAAAAAGTAGTAATATTTAATGAAGTTGGCATCTAATACTTTTCTAGTGTATTGACGTTGAATGGATTATTATATATGATATGAATAAAAGAAGAGGATATCATGTTTTGCATGGATTGTGTTTCTTATTTATAGACCATTCAAAATCAAACCAAGCATCCCAAACTATATAATATAAAATTTATCATATCAATACAACTAATAATATACTAATATGTTTGGCCGGTGTATATGTGCAGCCTAGACTTAATTAGAATGTTTGGCTATTTAGTCTATTAATTAGCTCATCTTCTCTCTTACTATATATTACATATTTTCATGATTTTCAATTAAATTTTTAAACTTTGGGCTTAAACAAATTACGTACTAGTTTGTACTACCTTGTTGTATGATCTATGATGCTTTAAGTTGTTTAATAATAGGTTATTTTATATTGTTTAATATATATGTTAACATATATATTATTGGTGAATTGAGTTTAAGTTAGATATATTTATAGTGTATAGGGGGAGAGCGACTCAATGAAATTGGTGGCCTAAAAGTCGAATCTTTATAAGAGCTCTAAATATTTTTAATAAAATTAGGTTTTGCGTGCATCACACGTGTATCACGTGCGTCGTACGTTGCATCTCTTGCGCTGCACACATCTCGTACGTTCGACGTACTTGCATCTCATGTTAATTTAAGTGGTTAGAAATGATTTTTAATCCTTGTTTTGTTGGGAAAAATGGGAAATTTGCAGAGTTGGAAAACTTTGCATGCATATCCTCCCAAGCAATAAAAGGCAAGTCACTATTTTTAAGGATATTAATGGCAAAATTAAGCCCTGCAGAATGACCTCCTAGTTATGGGAAAACAATTTTGTTGTTAGCTTTGGCTGGAAAACTTGATCATGCTCTAAAGGTGATATCTTTTGTCCGAAAGCTCAATGGGTGGAGCAACATGTAATTGAGGGGTGTCGAAAAATTATACTATATAGCTAGGTTGTTTTTTAATTTTATGTATATATATTACGTATTGATACCTCTTGCCTTCTTCGTGAATTTACTTTTTATATTCTGGCTCCGCCATGAAGGGCCACAAAGTTGTTAATCGCGCTCTGGTCTCAGGACCAAATTTCATCCACCAAACTTTTTGTTTTGTCTGTCTCCTAGAACTCAATGATATAGTGGTACGAGCCTATAGAACAGATCTTGTTCAAGATTGCATTGATTTTTGTGTTTAATGTATTGTGTCTATTAAAATGATATTATTGCACAGTTCAGTGCACTTCTACACAAATTAGTGTATTTGTGAAGATGCATCATTAGTTTTGATATCAATAAAATAATTCTTGATAATTTAGCATAAGTTTTCTTCACTTATGAAGCCGTCATACTTGTAAAGTTAGTACTTTGCACAAGTTTTCTTCATTTATTTGGCGTATAATACTTGCAAGTTGTTGTTCATTTTCATGCCATTGAATCAAAATTGGATCAAAATTGTTTTAAAAAAAAGAGAAGCATAAAAACAACAGCTAAAACTAAACCAAAAATTCACCAAAAACTGGACTTAAAACTGCATTTAGACAAGAACAAATTAAACTAGACCAAAATATTTCAGAAATGTAAATAATATGATAAAAAATTAAGTTGGACAATCACATAATATTGTGTCTCGCTCGACGCCAACGTAACACATAAATTTTGGAGGTGTCTAGATGATCATTTTGTAAGTTAGTCTTCAACTGACACATTGGATACGAGTTGAGATATCTAAATGTACACATATTCAAAGTTTGAGTGTTTACTTATCAGTTGAAACCAAATTTAATTAAGTGTCTATTTATGTATTATGCCTAAATAAACTTCAAGAATTTATTGTATATCTCTCCACAAAACTTCATGAACTACTAGAAATAATGAACATATGGAATATTATATTCATTATAGGACAAAATGTTCATATAGCAGTGTAACATTAACAATAGTAATGTGCACCAAAAACATTAGCAATAGTAATATATGTAATATGATTAATCCCTCACCATCACTAATTGCAATGATTTCATTAGTCATTTTCTACAGCTTGGGATAAGAGGTTTAGTGAAGTAACTAGAGTTGTAGCCAATGTTACTTCATGGTCTCACTGGTATGAGAAAGATGTTTTTTATATATAGTTGTATTCTTCGGTGTTCGATATTCATATAATTTGAGGTCTAATTAATTCAGACTCGTGTTAAAAAGTTATACTTTGGGGGTAAAATATTTTCTATCAAAAGTGATTTCGTATTTACAGTTTGAACCCCAAATTTTTGATTAAGAAAGAAAAAGTATTTATCACTTCATCGTAATTAGATGCTCTACACACTCAATTCAGAAGACTTATCTTCTTTCTTTAACTAAATCTTTTTCTTTTCTTTTATAGTTTTCATGGACCAGAAGAGAGAAAACATTGAAAAACTCTTGCTCCTATTGAATTATTTATATTTATATATATCACCATCTCAATTCATGAATCTCTCGGTTCATAAAATCATCAAAATAAGAGCCTCGAACCGTTTCTTTTAATTCCTTTTCAAATTCAATAAAATTAAATTGATCGTGTGTATATTTCATTATAGTTATATGATTTAGAATATTCATTTTTATTTAACCCCTTTAATTAAATTTCATATTAACAATCTAAAACTGGTTGTAATTTAAACTATTGAAATTTGAATTCCTGATATTAAGCTTGGAATTGTGACCTCTTAACAACAATAACAATAACATACACAAGAAGAAAAACAATCTATAATGAAAATACGAGAAACAATGGATAGTCTACGAATAATTGTGACCTCTTGACACAGAATTATTAGGGATCAATAAGAAAAAGTAGTGGACTTAGTTGTCAATGATGTTGGCTTATTTTGTTTGATTGAAGAGACAAAAAATTAAAAGAGATACGTATCTAGCAAACAAAGAATAGACAAGAACAATAAGACGTGAGGTGTTTGTATAAAATTATTTGTGTGCAAGGAAAAAAAAGCAAATATATATGTTATCATCATTTACAATCATCCAAAGTGGACACCCTTTTAGTTTCTGTTTTCTAGGTACTACTACTACTACTTTTCTATCCTTTTCATCACTATGAAGTTTTTAAAAAAAATTAAAAGAAATTAAAATGGAAGCCCTTTTGCAGAACGTGATATTTGGATTTTAATTCATGTATATATAATTCAAAAAGAAAAAAGAAAAGAGCCTCTTTTATTCTACTGGTGAAGATTACTTTTTAAATTTTGTTTGAATTGTATCGAATTCATTTCGATTATAAAGCTATTCTAATTGTCAAGCAAAATTATCTCGATGTTAAAGAGATTCTCATTGTCAAGTAAAATTATCTCAAACATAGTCATGGATAGGGGTGTATAAAACCAAATCGCATAAAAAATTCGACTAGTGATTTGGTTTGACTTGATTTGGTATTGAAAAAAAATCGACTATAATTAGTTTGGTTTGGTAACTAAAAAAAGTCAAACCGAACCGAACCAATCCGATATTACATATATACTATTTTAAAAAATATTTTATACATAAAAATATTTATTGTGATGTAATTTATAAATATTTCTTCAACTTTTTTATAATTTTTATTTTTCAACATTTTATTTCAGTTTAAACTTAGAATTTTAAATGGTCCAATAAGTATTTTTACAACTCATAGATATTAGTAACTCAAATAAAGCCCAAATCAATACGAATGTTAACAAAAAATTATTAAATTCAACAAATGACAATCATGTTAGATATTTATTCTTTAATTTTACATAATACATAAACTAGTTTATTTTTGGAAAAATAGCTCAAGACACACCTAAACTATGGTTGAAATTGTTGTTACACACTCTAACTTTGTGGGGGTTCTATGACCCCCCTCAACTATTTTATAGTGTAATATTGTGGGTGTTATTAACATAGATGGACATGCAAGTGAACACACGTATAAACAACAACTTTAAAATAGTAGATTGAAAGTAAAAATCACATGAAATTGGAATGATTTGTGTTATTTGATCAATAATCATAAAGATAAAGTTAGAAAGTTTTAAGAAAATTCTAGGGTTAATGGAAGATAAATTAACATTAATGAGAACTGACCCCTCTTTTTGATAGCGTGTGAAAGCACTTACTTTAGTTTGAGTGATTTAGTGGTGAAACTAAGCTGATAATACCCTAAATATTACACTATAAAATAGTCCAGGGGGGTCATAGGACATCCGCAAAGTTAGAGTGTGTAACAGCAATTCCGACCATAGTTTATGTGTGTTTTGAGACATTTTTCCTTTATTTTTCTGCTTAATATTTAGTCATGTAGTTAATACTTATTAGACTTATTTTAGCATGACTTAATACTTTTAAATTATGATTATTTTTATTATAACTTATTAATATGCAATATTTATTCTATGTGATTTCATTATTTTTTTGGTTGAATATTTTATTGTCATCACTCACTTCATAAATTTCAAATAAAATGAATATATTTTGTGTTTTTTTTTAAGAAATACCTTAGATAATTGTATTTTGCTCGGGCTAAAGAAATATTTGAATCACGAGTTAATTATATGTTTGTATGAAGACTTTACAAAAAAAAATCAAAAAACTTGAAAAAACCCGAGGTTGAAAAACCCAACTTTTATTGATTTGGTTTGATTTATAAATTTAAAAATCCGATATTAATAATTTAGTTTAGTATTTAAAAAATTCGAATCAACCCGATCCATGTACACCCCTAGTCATGGATAATATTTTTCAGTATTTCATTAATGAATGCAAGGAGTATAAATACTTCTTGTATTTAAATTGACGGCTTTTTAAAATATAATCATGATTTTCTATGTGATATCTAGTAGTAACTCTTTTTATCCAAACCATTGAAGAACGTAGTGTAGTGAATGAGCTACGGCATTTCGAATTCTGAATATGAAAAAAAAATTGATAGGAAATGTTACTCCAATCAAAAACAATACCCTTGAATGAATTCTACTCGAACACGAATTCAAATTGATCGAATCCCAATACATATACCAAAATGGAAAACAAACAAAACTCCTTTCATCGAAGTTTGGAAGAAAAAGGAAAAAAATCATCTAATATTGAAACTAAAATCCCATAGTCCTTTCAACAGCATTTTCCTTCCATTTCCTTTCCTTTCTACTCAAATCCAAACAAGCATTTTCATCTTTTTTTTTGGTTTTCCATTGAATGTTCAGTATTCATATCGAAACTTGATTAAATTAAATTCACACCACATAAAACTCATCCGAGAGAAGGTATTCGTATTCGTATCGAAACTCGACTAAATTAAATTCGCACCACAGCCGCATTATCAAAAAAAAAATTAAAGAGAGAGAGACATAATTTTTGCTCAATCAGTATTCATAACTTTGTTAATTAATAATCTAATTATACAAAATTCTGCATCCTAATATTAAAAAGCTATCAATAATTTGTTCATAAAAAGCTTCAATCAGAAATCTATGTATACTTTAGATCTACTAAAATTATCACCGTCTATCAGCGGTTCCTGTACACACAAATTGCATCAATGGCGCCTTTGGTTCATGACAAAACGGTGCCGCTGGATGTTGCCATTTCTTAAACACGATTACCGGTTTCTCCGGTAATAATACCTCTTTCTTCACCTCATCTTTCGTATCGGTGAGACGATTAATCGCCGATTTGAGATTTCCGGCATCATCAGACGGAGAAGTAATCAACGGGGATAAAAGCGGTATAGCCACATTCCAATCGGTTGAACGGTTGATTTGGATCGACGCCGGTGCACGGCGTTGTAATCGGCTAGGGTTACGGCGGTCGGCGGTGGAACTGCGGTGGTTGTTTGACATAATTTGATCGGAGATTTTTACGAGGGGAGAGAGAAATTGGGGCTGTGTGTGAATGGGGAGAAGGGAGGGGCGTGGGTATATATAGGGGGACATGTGGAGAGCACGTGGTGGTGGAGGAGAGAGATTTTTGGTCAAAGGTCAAAGAAAAGAGAAGAGACAGAATATTTATGTTGCACAGCTCGGCTTTGAGCTGGATTATACTGGAGTTTTTTAACCATCTTTAATGGTTATTTATTTTAATTTATGTGATGGTGTTTGACTCACAATGTATTTGATGTAATAAAAAATAAGTGAATTTTTTTTTTTTTTTGTGTTTAATATGTAAATAAAAGTATTATTTTCTTTGTTCCTAAATATTTATCATATTTTTTGTTTATAGACCCCTTAAAAAAATATTAATTAGAGAATAATTTGACTAAATTATCCTTATTTATCAATTCTTTTTAGTTACTCCTTTCCAATCATTTTATTTGTCATGTCTTTTTATTTACACGGTCATTAAAAAAATATTAACTAAAGAATAATTTGATTAAACTATCTTTATTTATTACTCTTCAACATTTAATAATTTTTTCTTTTACATTATACCATTATCTCTCAATATTTATGATTAAGGGTAAAGGTGGAAACAAACAACTAATTACGTCTTGATTTTTTAAAATGACAAGTATTATGAAATATCTATTTTTAGTAAGAATGACAAGTATTTAAGAACGGAGAAAGTACTCTCTTAGTTTCATTTTGTTTGTCCTATTTTAATTTGACACGGAGTTTAAAAAAGAAAAAAAATTAAATTTTGTGGTCTTAAATTAAAGATACGTCAAATGTACCAAAATTTTCTTTAATCTTGTGGTCTTAAACATGTTACGTGAAAAGTTTAAATTAAAGAGTTGCTAAAAAGGAAAAAAAAAAATTTAAAAATAAACTTAAAAAAAAAAATAGGACAAACAAATTAAAACAAAAAAAATATTCTAACAACATTTGTAAGCACATACTATGAGAGGGGAAGGTTGAGGATAAGGGGTGTGGGGTGGTGGGGATGAGGCTATGGGAGTGGAGATGAAGATGAGGTATGTTGGAATGGAGCGGACACTATTAATGTAGAATGTTAATTGTGTAACTTTTTATTCAATATATTTTAACTAGAGAAGTCATTTTCCTCATTTTTAAGGAACTTATTTTTTTAGAGAGGATATTTTTCAAAAATTTTAACCAACCGATATGAGAAAATCAAAAAAATATTTTCTAGGATTCTCTGAAAAAATATTTTTCTCCATGCTGCGCTGATTTGAAATCAAAACTTTAAATTGGGGTTCCCAAATTATGTGGCCAGACGCATACTATAGATATTTTTGTGGCTATTGATCATTTAGGTAAAATGAATATCTTAAAGTTAAATTATTGAAAACATGTTTTTTTCTATTAAATAAAAAAAGGTGTCATTTAAACTAAATAGGGGTGGTTAGAAGGTTATCGATATTTAAGTTTGTTATGATAAAATTTAAACTTATATTACTTTATTTTTATTGGATTGTCTCTAAAAGAGTTATAGGAAAATATCAAATATATTATTATTGCCTCAAAAAGTTGATACTTGAGAACAAATTAACAAGAAAATACTTGTCATTAATATCAATTAGGATAGTAGGAAATTGTGTACTAAAAAAAATAGGATAATAGGAAAAATGAGCTTGTTGACGGGTCAGAGCTAGTAGCTCGTATACGGGTTCGGTCGAACTCAATTATTTTTGCTCAAATAATTTATTTATGTTAATAAATTCATTAAATACGTAAACTATTAAATTTAGAACCTAATAATTATCACTTAAAATTGTCATTCTAAAATTTAAAACTCATAAAATTAAAATTCTAGCTCCGTCTCTACTTATTGATATGATGAGCACATGAACAAATGATGCGAAGGGTAACTTGGTGCATGAAATATTTAATATTTATTTCGAAAATATCACACATTAAGAAGCTAAAGTGCGATACAACTTATTTTAATATAAGCATCAATGAAATATTATGATTTGAGCTCGTAAGTCATTGAGTTATAAGTCACATGAAATAACTATATTGTTATTGCAAAGGCTCTCCCCTTCATAGGAAATATGTGCAAAAATGAATAATTAATTAATATTCTAAGCCGAACTCATGTCTAAGCAGCTTAATTAAGCCAAACAAAAAACTGTTAGTTTGATATTATAAAAAAAGCTCATCACTTGGTCAAAAGCCTTACATAGCTGACTGGATCGTCTATAACCCAACGTCACTTTTTCTATTATGGGCAAATTATAAACCAACTTGTCCACAAAATAAGTAAAAATTATTCAATCAAACTTAATAAGATAAGTTTTTTCAAAGTTACATGTATAAACTGAAAACACCTCTCAAATAGTTTTCAATAATTAGTATATAAAAGTTGAAGGATTTTTAGTACTCTACTTTACCTTATGATTGGCAATTTTCGCGCCAAGCAAGACCGCTCTTATTTCATTCCTTTCTTTATTTCACCTCTCAAACTTTTTGAAAATAAACGAATATGCTCTACAATAAACCAATAAACAAAACAAACTAAGATGTTTAATCAAAATGCATTCATGTAATTTTGACTAAATAGTTATGAATGACTTGATAATTTTAATTCGAATCGATCAATTGAATCCGATATATTTGTTACGTTCATGAGAGTGCGTTTATGTTTTTGCTTTACGAATATAATTATTTTTTTAGTATCTCTAATAATATTCATCCTTGATCTTATTTTGACATTTTTCATTTCTGAAGTGTTAGCCCTAATTAGCAAACGGTAATAGAAACTTTCTACTTGTGAGTCGGCCCTGTTAGATTCTACATAGAAATTTAGCTTTTATGTATTAACAATTTGTATAAAAAAGTTTACACATTAAGGTCATCAAAATGATAGGTATACATATTTATACATAGAAAGTAGGTTTAACATCATAAGTTAACACAAATTAAGCGCAAGATTTAAGCTAAAGTTCTACTCTCTCCGTTCCATATTAGTTATCCAGTTTAATAAAAATAATTGCCCCATATTAATTGTCCACCTTACTAAATCAAGAGAAAATTAATTAATTTTTTTCATATTAACCTTACTATCAATTTCTTTTTGAAAATGTAAACACTTGTTTGTAAAGTTTCAAAAATGTTATTTAGTGGATGAATTAATAAAATTATCTTTTTATTTATGATTTCTTAAAATACGTGTAAAAGAGAAAATGATCAACTAATATAAAACGGAGGGAGTAAATTATAATTTGACAGACTTCAATAATTTTAATTAAAATAGTGTATTGTTTCTAGAGATCCACTTAGTATATACAACATACCCAGTGTATTCCCACAGAGTGGAGTATGGGGATGGTAGAATGTACGCACACTGTATTTTTACCTCAGATGAAGTGAAGAGCCAGATCCACTTAGTATATAAAAGTAATATATTTGAAACCCAATAAATTGCATTTTTTTAAAAAATAAAATAAAATTCATGATCTATTAATTTAAAATTCTGAATTATTTATTTATGTCTGACAGAAATTAAATTATTTTACACAAAACCGAAAGCAGGAGTTATCCAGCCGTTAAAGTAAAGGACATTTACCCGCACGTGGAACCATATCATCATCGTTCATTGTCTGACAGATAATTTAGCGGCTATGATTAGACATACGTGGCCTTTTCTGATCCTTAAAACGACATCGCATGTTGCATCGGAGATATCGAGTTATCTTCATTGTTTGGTTGTGCTGTCACACATTTCTATTTTGGATCTTTCTTGATGTTCCTTTCGAGGATATCACCCACTCGTGTGGTGGAATGAATGAGACTCTTTCGTTTTTAATTAAATTATTTTTTTTAAAAAAAGAATTTTTTTAATTTTAATTTATTTATTTGATTTTGATTGAAGTGTTTGATTTCTAAAATTGGAATAGTTTGGTTTCAATTTACTTGATAGTTAAAAGTAAATTGTTTGATTATCGAAATTGAAATTGTGTCACATAAATTGAGATAGTAAGAATATATATTATTTCTGTTGGGTTCGAAATTGAGAGGGCGTCATGCGGACGCTATTAATTGCAAACCTTGAACGATAAATCAGACGACAAAGAAAAACATACTAAAAAACATAATATATTAATATGATTTGGTCAAACGACCTACATATTAAAAACAAAAATTAAAAAAACATAAAACTTATTGGGAGAATAATCTCCTCCTAAACAAAACTATCGAAACGACTAGATTGTGAATGTTATTGTATTATTGTTTGAGAGGAGGGATTTTCAATTTATAGAAGTCCAAACTTCTCCTTCAAGAAATAATTAATCAATTATAGAAGAGATCTTTTCCTACAAGAAATATTTTTTCACCAAATTTTTTTTTTTGAAGTAAAACACAATTATGATATAATTCAAATAAAATAGAAAATTCAGTGCAAACCCTAACAATTTATTTTGAAAAGTATTCAATACATGACAATTATTTTGAAGAATGTCTCTTTCCTTGTTTTTGAAATTTCTTTAATCTTAATTTTTACGTGGTATATTTAAGATCACAAAATTAAAAAATATTTTGATATATTCTGTAATATATGTAGTTTAAAATTATAAAATTTGAAAGTCTTTGTTATTCTGTTAAACTTTGTGGCAAGCTAAAAGCAGACAAATAAATTGAAACGAAGGAAGTACTATATATAATGAGATAAATTCTTACCTAACTTACACAAATACTGTGTATGCAGGCAATAGACATACTTCCTCCGTCTCAAATTGTCCATCACTTTGTTAAAAAATAGTTCACATTAAATTATTTTTTCTCCATTTTATTTTTAGCATAATTTTTCTACTACAAAGTCCTTAATTATGAATGTTATTACTTATTGAAGTTGTTCATTTAGTTTATTCCTAAGTGTCTATTCATTTATGTGGATATGTTGACAAGATGACTTTGGTAATGACATACTTATTAATGGAGGTATAAGTTAAGTAAATATTTAATAAAAAGATTATAGCTTAAAAATAAATAAAGTCAAAATAGTTAAAAATTCCTTCTAATTAATACATTTTAAGAGATGTGTAAAGCAAAAAAAAAGGACAAATAATTTAAAACGGGGAGTAACGACCAATAATATATTGAGCTATGCTGAATTTTATGCATTCCTATATGAAGCAATGACCAAAAATTATATCATTAATGTGATTTTTCTTTGTCTAAATATTATTACTACAACATATGAAATTAAGAAACTCTTATCGTTTGGCATGCAAGATAAATAGATAACGATATCTTAAGAGTTAAAATATTTTATAAGATTAACTATCTCATCTTTTATATGAGATAGCTAATTTCATCATTTTAATATTCCATATTTTATGAAATTATTGTCCCTTATCCAATCAATCAAACACGAGTTTATTTTATCTCATTGAATTGCTATCACATCCAATATACCAAATGAGCCTTCAGTACATCAGTTTAGAACAAACATAATTTCTAAATATTCTTTGTGTGCCCCAGTCAAAGTGTCCATGGTGGGTCACAGTTGAACCACTTTTGACAAAAAAGAAAAAAGAATATACAAAAATGAATGGACTTAATTAAGCAAATACCCAATCCAAAAGCATATGATAAAAGAGGGAATCAATAAACCCCTAACACTAGTTTTTGTTACTTTACAAGATTTGGAAGAACATTTTTGACTCTTACTAAAATAATTTATCCACCCTTTATAGCATATTTTCTTCTTCTTTTTCCTCTCTTAATTAATTTATGTTTTAAGCAATTCATAGTAGATCAACCAACTAGGCCAAAACTTTAAATGTAACAATTAAGATTAAGATATCATACTTCAATTTGTAGTTGATAAGTTGTCTTTCCTACTTCAGTCGTTAGTATTAACTAATCATTTCTCCAAATAAAGCTCTTTTCATCACAATGCTTACTGTGTCGGCTTGACTTTTCATAAGATGTTGTGGATTCAAGTCTTGAGAATAAAATTGTTTTTAAAGAAGTAAGATTTCTCAACGTGAGTCCGGATTAATCGAATCCCAAAAAGGGTACCAATCACCACATGGAAACAAAAAAAAAACAGCTTTGTTATATTTCTCCCTAATTCAACAGACTCAAGTACTCACATATCAACTTCCAAAATATATATTTCTTTTTCTTTCCATGGCATTTTATGTGATATTATTTGATTGAATACAAAATTCAATATATCAGTTAGAACTTGTATCTTTTATCACAAGTAAGAAAAAAAATTGAAGTAATAGTTAAAAAGTTGATATAAAATAAAAGGCAAAATACAAATTTAGATGGAATGAATATGAATTGTTGTTTAGATGGTAAATAACAATTAGCATGAACAACGACGTGCAACTAATAAGATTTTGTTTCATTTATCAAATTGAAATCCAGTTGAGTGACATTGAGCATGGCAAAAATATTGAATACCAAGATTAATATAACCCTATACTGTGACTAAGTTACCTAGAATGTACTTCAGATTGGCCTTGCTCAGCAATAATTCTTGACTGATTTTCAAATTTTAGGACTGTCGATATCCTCGTTCACAAGTGCTACTACATACTCCGGAACAAGATGGATGACAAGCGCTAACCAAATGAGTTCGGAGGGAGGAGTGAGGCTTTCGGTTCCTTTGTCTTCACGACAAGCTGGCAAGCCCCAGTTTCCATATTCTCAAATCTCATAACCCTGCAGAAAGCTGAACAAAAAAGGAATTGAAAGAGAAAAGTTAATAGCAATAACATCGCCCACGACCTACAGAGAGCATGCATATTTTTCAAAGACCGGTAAGACCCAGTGGGCGTGTAGTCGACATATATGTCCCTTTATATTTTTACTGCAGAATGCGTTCCACTCTCTCTCTCTCTCTCTCTCTCTCTCTCTCTCTCTCTCTTTCATTTCATGTGAGAAGCAAGGTCTAAACCACCTCTAATAACTCCTAAAAGCATCCAACTGAGCAAAAGAAGGAAAAACAAGAGGAAGAAGCAGAAGAGAAGGATCAAAAATTTAGTACATGAGTAAAATATTTACTGCATACTTATTGATTGAAATAATAATGTGTATAAATGTGATTGTGTTGCCTAGATGTATGTCTGTACGCATACTCCTTGAATGTTTCTTCTATCTCGAACAATTCTGAATAAAAGGGCAGCCCGGTGCACTAAGCTCCCGTTATGCGCGAGGTCGGGGGAAGGGCCGAACCACAAGGTGTATTGTACATAGCCTTACCCTGCATTGCTCAAGAGGTTGTTTCCACGGCTCGAATCCGTGACCTCCTAGTCACATAACAACTACTTTACTAGTTACACCAAGCTGCCCTTCTATCTCGAACAATTCGGAATACATGTGTAAAATGCAAAATATTGATGACCAAAACTTGCTCAACTTTTTTACTTCCTAGTGTGATCTCTCAAAATCTCTTCTATAATTACCACAATATGAAAGCATATACTCCCACCCCCAGCAGTCCAGCACTACAATAACAAGAAATCAGAAGGCAAGGACGAGAATCATGTCTTGACAGGATGAAAAGGGAAGATAATAGTCGTAACCGTCCAATTCGCTTGTCATTTCTAGATTAATCCCCCAACCCAACCCTTTCCCACTATCTGAAGCAAAAATAAAAAGCCAACGTATAAAACCTGCACAGATTGTTTGTTAAACTGAGATGTAGTTGAAAGTAATTATACCAATGGATAAATTAGAGAAACATTCATTTGTACCTCTTATGAATTCAAATAGCACATTGCCTGTGCTTGAAGATAATATGAATCCTTGTACTTTCTACCACTGCCAATGTGAATCCCATTTCTAATCCAGTCCTCTCGATGAATCCAGGCATCCCTACTAATATCAAGAATTCCAAGGATCTGCAGAGATATATTTAGAATGTGTAGAAGTAATACTAACTATATAGAGACCTCATACAAACTTAAAAGTGAAGCATGATACAGGATTTGGTTGAACAGATATCACCTTACGCATAATTAAAAGAATATTATTTCAACAAGATAAATACATTTTTAGCCTCCTGGATATAGCAATCTCAAATTGACCTGGTGGTTATTTGAAAAGAAGAATTGTAACGACCGGGTTCGTCGTTACGGGTAAACATTTCGTGCCAAGTTCGAGTTAGAATATTTCCGGGTTGAGAGCTGAAAATTTTGGGCTAGGCTAGCCTCGGCCGGAATTAGAGCGAGGTATAGTCCAGGGGAATCCGGGTAAGGATTGGGTTCGATGTCTCGATTTGAGCTCGTTTTCTGTGTAGTTAAGACATAGAGGAGTCCGGGGGACTTTTCGGAATCGAATTCGGGTAAAAAGAGCTCCCGAAAATCGAGGTTGACGTGAAGGCGTTATTCCGGAACGTTGGGAATTCAAGGTGTGTTGTAAAAAGGGCACTTTTCAGGAATTTTCCGAGTTTCTGTCCGTGACGAGCGTTACCGCTCCGCCACGGCGACCTCCGCGATAGCGGAATAATTACCGCTATAGCGGAAGTCAAGACGGTCAACCTCCGCCATAGCGGTTGACTCCGCTACGGCGATACCGCTATAGCGGAGCGACGGGACCAGAAAATGGATTTTTAATTTCACTCTCTTCCCTTCAGCCCCAAAAACAGACAAGAGCTTGGGAGCCATGGGGAGGAGGGATTCCAGCGAAAGGGACGCGAAACCACAGATTCGGGCCTGCAGAATCGTCAGGGAACGCCTTCACGGAGCCAGAAAGGGTATTGAACAGCTGCTCGGCATCCAGGTAGGCTAGGTTTCTTCCCAAGAGTAGATTACAACAACAACATACCCAGTGTATTCCCACAGCGTGGGGTCTGGGGAGGGTAGAGTGTACGCAGTCCGTACCACTTCCCAAGAGTAGATTGACCGTTTTTATTTCCTATTATTGTGTAGAATGAAAGGGAGAATCCATGATTAGGCCTTCGGGCACGGAGTCTGGCGGATTCAATACTGGTTATGTGTGAATTAAGAATTGCATGGATTGAAAGGTTGGTTTTATGATACATATAATGTGGATATTTTATTGTTTTGGTAGAATAAAATGATAGGCTCGGGGACTGGAATGTCGGGAAGGTTCGGGGAACCGGGAGAATGCTTAGGAACTACGGGTAATGGAAATGGAAAACTCCTAGATAAGGTTTCGGGAATGTAAATGGCATGAGATGTAGCTGTTGGTTTTACTAAGGCTAAGGGGAGGTGTTCCCACTCTGTGTTCGGTGTTGGGTAACGTCTCGGGAATCACGTAGTCGCTAAATTATGCTAAGAAAGGAAATCGTTCATTATATGTCAGTAAGGGGAAACGGGTTGATCCTCGGACCAAGGTTGGGCTAAGTCATCCACCCGGGGATAGGTAGGTGATGTTTAACGATCCCTGTAAATGTTGTATGTTGTCTACTCTTATCTAAGTGTTTGTATGAGATACATTGCTTAGGGAATTGTTAGGAATGTATGTTGTGTACTCTTATCTAAGTGTTTGTATGAGATACATTGCTTAGGGATTGTTAGGAATGTCTAAGAGTCCTGTATTACAGTCTGTGAATTGAACTGTGTGTTGCTTGTGGTTTTACAAGTTATTGGTTCATTATTTGACTGTGGATTAATTGACATTCGGTTGGCTCGGGTACCACGCCTGGTACGGGATAATACTAACGGTTGGCTCGGGTACCACGCCTGGTACGGGTATAACAAATGGTTGGCTCGGGTACCACGCCTGGTACGGAAAATACTGACGGTTGGCTCGGGTACCACGCCTGGTACGAGTTTACTTTACTGCATCATTTCATTGATATTGTTGCATTGTGTGCTTGGTGTTGGTTCCATGAGTGGACCGGGCTGTGTTTATAAATTGTGATATTACAGTTTGGTCTTGGTGTAGGCCGGGTTGTTATATTATATTGTGTTTTTGGTCTTGGTGTAGGCCGGGTAATTATACTATGAGTTTGGTCTTAGTGTAGTCCGGGTTGTTATATTATATTGTGCTTTTGGTCTTGGTGTAGGCCGGGTAATTATATTGTGAGTTTGGTCTTGGTGTAGGCCGGGTAATTATACTGTGAGTTTGGTCTTAGTGTAGGCCGGGTCGTTATATTATATTGTACGTTTGGTCTTGGTGTAGGCCGGGTAATTATATTGTGATTTTGGTCTTGGTGTAGGCCGGATAATTATATTGTGATTTTGGTCTCGGTGTAGGCCGGGTAATTATACTATGAGTTTGGTCTTGGTGTAGGCCGGGTTGTTATATTATATTGTGCTTTTGGTCTTGGTGTAGGCCGGGTAATTATATTGTTATCAGTTTGGTCTTGGTGTAGACCGGGTTATGATGTTAACTATTAGTTGGTCTTGGTCAAGACCAGGTTGTCATGTTAACACCTAGATGTGTTAGGGGGATCCGAGTGGGTCCGGACTATGTAAAAGAGGTTATAAGTTCACAATTTATTGTCGTTAAGTGTGTTAATGACGGTCAAGAATTTGTTGTGGTTAATAAGTTAAGGATGGATCTTGGTGTAGACCGGGTAGCCTGTTGAACACTTAGGTGTGGTTAGAGGAACCTTGGAGGGTTCGGGTTTCGGGATTAGAAAGGGATTTAGATATAACTCTGTTGTTGTCATTGAATGTGTCAATGGTTGCTAGGTGATTTTCATGTGATTGGTCAATTGGGAGTACGACGGAAAGTCTGGGGTTGTAGTTGTTGGTTGTTATAACCAGGATGGAAAGTTGTCCGAGAGGAAGTGCCGGAGACTGGTAAGTAATACTACGGGTATAAGTGGTTTGGTTGGGCAGTTAGCCGGGTTAAGTCTGAATATCTAGTCAAGGCGGTTGACTTGGGTAAGGGAAGGGTAGTCCAGGTATGGACATTGTTATTGGTAAGGATTAAGTGAGACTTGGGAAGTCTAGGGATAAGGTGACTTGGTAAGTCTAAAGGTTAGGAAGGTCGGTTCTGAAAGGGGGAATTGATAAAGGTGATGTTGAAAGGGGTGGAGCATTTTACATTGTGCATTTTATCTTGATTTTTATATAATGGTAGGAGTGAATTCGGGTCACCCGATGATGCCTACCAGTACGTGTGTTTGTACTGATTCTACTCTTGCTCCTTTTTGGGTATAGTCTGGTTGCAGGGTTGGTGATGTTTCATAGGTTCAGGATTGCGGTGATCTTCCAGCAGCTCCTACTTCCTTCTATGGTGGAGTTGTGTCCATTTTATGTTGTAAGCTCATCTTGTAGAAGCTCTTGTACCGGCTTAGACTAGGTTCTGGGGAGGGTGTTTATATGGTTAATAAATTTCCGCAAGTGTTAAAGGTTGTGTATTTTCGAAAGCTGTTGTATAAAGATTTTTCAAACATTTGTAAAGGGATTCCTCATGTATTAAGGGGCTTATTTAATGGTTTACTTTCTTTTCCGCATTGCCAGTTGGTTCGGGTGGTAAGGGTTCTCCTATCTAGGTGGATTAGAGTAGGTGCCCGCACGGCCCGGTAGTTGGGTCGTGACAAGAATTCTACCTAGTGTAATAGACTAATAGAGTACCACTTAGTCTTCTTCAGGAACTAAGATTATTAAACAAAAAGCACGACACAATACAATGCTTGTCCCTCCTGATCTTGAACTCTGAGATATTATTCATAAATTATGCACCAAAATAGGTTCAATGGCATAATAATCTGTAGCATCAACTGTTCTTTAAACCATGTAGCTGGAGTAATGCAGGTCAGTTGATGCAATTAGCAGCCCCATTACACTGTTCAGACTCTTCAGTGCCCTTTATGTCCTTAGTGACAAAAACAAACTTCAGGTAATGCTACAATAGATAGTTATTATTTATCAACTCCTTCTATTCTTTTTTTATAACTGTGGTGTGAGAGCTACCTTGCCTGCTTATTGTTTACCACTTCCTTATAATACAAACCCCGAAATTGTATCAAAGTCATATTACCAGAATGTAGGATTAGCTGTCAAAAAATAGAGTGATGGACATTAAGTAGAACCTCTAATAAAAATAGTGTATACTTACTGCTCCGCCTTTCCATGACACAAGCGCTGGATTTGTTCTCGATTGCAAGACCTAATATATGTACATACAAACGTAAATGTAAATTCCTGACAGCAACATACTATATCAAAAGAGAATAAAAGATGAGAAGAAAACAGTGATGAAAAAGGATGGTATGGGTCCAAAAAAATGATGGACATCCATACATCATAGTTTCTATTGCACCTATTCAAGAGCCAAAGATTCATTCTAAATATTTACCCACATGTTCCATTTTACATATGTATACCAACAAGTTGGATTAGTTGGCGAAGGAATCTACATATAGGGAAAAAATGGCAACAACGACAATTACTACGCTTTATCCGAGCAAGTTGGTGTAGACTATATGAATCCCAAACAGAACAAAAAACACTTCAGAATTGTCTTTTAGCCATTCATTCCATATATGAACCTTAATTATATTGCTTTATCTGTCAGAAAGAAAAAAGAGAAAAAGAAGGAACATAGAAGAAACTTTCTAACCAAGAGGGTATTTGGGTAAAGCTTATAAGTTTTGGCTTATCTACGCGTTCGGCAAATACTAAAAGTGCTTATATGCAAAAATCGGCCAAAATTCATAAATTAATCACCCCCAACAAATGGCTTTTCAGCTTATACACAATTGGGTTTGACAAGAACTTTTACTATTTAATCCCTAATATTTTTTAATCCCCAAAATACCCTTCTCATAACAAAACTCCTAACTCCCTCGTCATTACATTTTACCATTTGTTCTTCTCCCTTCGGCCTTAGGTCTATTGCATTTATTACAAAATAATATACATTTACAAAAAATAATCCTATCTAATCAATTTTAGAGTAAATTGATACATAAGTAAATTTGTAGTTGAATCAATTAGAATTAAGAATCTCGCAATAATCAACTCCTTTTAAGAAAAATGGCTCAAGGTGCCAAATAATCAACTTCTTTTTAGTGTGAACAACTTCAAAACATTTAAGTCATTTTAAAAGATAAAAGTGGTTATCAATACTTCTTCACCAAACATATCAACGGCATATTATCAGTTTCGGCACTTCCCTCCAACATATAATTGCTTATTTATAAAATCAATTTTAACACTTAAATGCGGCCTTATTAGTACAAGGCCGTTTCAATCAGCTAAGCCGAACAGGCTCAAAATCAGCCAAAATGACATTTTGTAATCATCAGCAAATGAAAGCAAAAGATGTGCATGTTTCCTAAGGAAAAACCAAGGAACTCTCATATATTCGTTTTTGCATTCTCCTTTCCCTTTTCTATTTGTTTTCCCCATTTATGGTCTTCAGTATGCTAAAAACAACCTAAGCATCTGAAGGATATATTTGAATAGGCCAAACACATAATGAAAGCTTAGGATGATAATGGGGCAGGGATGATATAAAATCTGTTTGATTAAATCAAGAAGCCGGAAAATAGAAGATATAAAGGTACACTAGATTGTTTGGAAATGCATATTGAAGAACGACCTAACAACTAGAATAGAAAAAAAAACAAAATCTCAAAACTTACCTCCACAGTGTCAATTGCTTCATGTGAAGGGATTGCATGTAAAACTCTGCATATGAAAGAGAGCAGTTCGCATAAAAGCATACTAGTGATCTCTTAAACCATTGCTATAGCTTAGAAAATTGTGAACATTCTATTTATTAGCGCTTACCCGATAACATACCAAAATGCAATCATCTAGTTATGCTTTAAAAATCTTCTAAACAGAGGGAGAAATACTCATTGATTATGTGTATATATAATTCCAACTTCTAGCAACAGGGGCATTATTTTCTTTTTCCGTTTAAATTTAGGCAAAACTAGACTTGAAACAAACCTTTCCTCCACAGCAGGAATGAGACCATAAATCGATGCAGCTCCACCAATCTGGAGAATTGAAAAATATCACGTCTCGAACCACATGACAACAACTATAGGTTGAATGTCCAAATAACTAACCAGTTGCATGCTGCAAAACAACTTTCTCTGTAGGTCAATACGCCCTGTCAATTGTATGAAACAAGGTTCAGAAGGAGTATATCCAAATCCTACTGCATTATAGAATAGATTACTATTACCACCTGTCAAAAGAATGCTCTTTGTAATAGCTTCAGCAAGTCCAATATTATCTTCTTTCTTTGGCTTTGATTGGTAAATTGGGTAGCTCTCCCACATCGGATATGCACTGCCACCAGGGAAGTCCATGTGCCATGTGTCCTCAAGCATATCATCATAATCATTAAACCTATTTAGATGCAATAACTGAGCACAGAAGGAGGGAAAAGGATTTAGTGACATCATATGTACTTAACTTACCAAGAGCGGGGTGGCGGAGGATAGACATCTGGAACCAAAAGCGTTGGGTAAAATAAACCCATTGGAGGAACCTGTATTAACAAACAATCAGGCACAAAATACTTAATATCAAACCTTGTCGATTCAACGGTTCATCTTTATCAGCAAGTACCAAATCTGCCTCTTTCTATATGGGATTTGATACTGTAAAATATTTGGCTAATTGTTAACATGGGATCTCATGTTCAACAGCAATATCACGTCACAATTGCTCGTGTGAAATCTCAGCTTCAATTGCAAAAACATGTCATGTTTTAATTTTGGATTTTTCTTTGAATTAATTAATAAAAAACTTGTTTGGATTAGACAATGCAACTAACCATGACAAAAACACTAGCTGCACTCCCTTTTAAGCAGTAACCTTGTGATCTATTGCCATTGAAACTATAGCCCCAGAAAGTTATGAGGCATAAGCAGAATCTATCTTCAAAAGGTTAGAATGTGAAAGTAAGACAAAAGGCATTAATCGCACATCCTCTTCAACAAAAGCAAAATAAATACAAGAAGATTTTGGAGTTAAGAGGTATACATTAAGAGCAGTCAGTCTTGTCTTATGAGATCCAGGTGGCATTCCATCTTCATATGAATGTACCATAGCAACAGCTTCTACTTCCCCCTCCTGGACGGTGGAGTAAATTAAATGTTTAGGTGTTCATGTAAGGATGCATCATATTCATAACTAGAGTTATTATAAACGGTGAGGTAGATTACAATAGAAGGTGATAAATCGAACAAATAGACTGAATATCATCCACTAATTGTCTCTATTCATCCCAAGGACGTGTTTGGATATCATCCCCAGCTTCATACGTTGATTACCAAGTGAGGAATATCCCATAATGAGCTATACATGTCTCTAGCATATAAAAATTAAAAACCTTAAATTTGTATTATTCTTTTTAATATTAGGAAACTCACCTTGATCTGACAGTAGGACTCCTTAAGTCTGTTAAGCATCAGCAAATCTACAGGTTTTGACAGGGCATCAGTCCGAATCGGTGGCCATGTTTGATGATGTCTCTGAGTCCAGAGAAGGCATCTTGATATATCCTGTTAGAATTAAAAATTAAAAAAACAGATATTTTGGCTAAGAAAGACGAAAGCCAATTAAAAAATCATTGAGAAAAAATTGAAGAGCGAGAAGCCGAGAACTTAATAAATTGCTTCAAGCTTGACGTTGAAATGTGTGACCATCTCATCTAAAAGCTTAAGCTATTAGTGAGAGCACACTTTTAATAATTTAATTATATTATGTATCAACGCTTGAAGACAAAGCTCAAACAAAGAAAAGACTGCTTCCACTTTGCTACCGAATCTCTTGATCTAATTTGTGGCACGTAAATGAAGAGATCGAAGGGATTATGACTTCCTTCGTCATTGTATCAGCTTGTTTAAATTCTGTTTTTAGCTTCCGCAATTTCTTTATTCGATTCTTGGACCCCCTGCAGCGATTCTTATCCGAAAGATAGTTCAACGATCTCTTATTTATCAAGAAAATTTCCAAATAGGCCTAAAGTCTACATGGTGAAATGAGATGCAAAGAGCAGAGTAAAACAGGCATTGGTACAAGAAATCTATGAGAATAACTACAAAAGGCTATTATTAGTAAAGCCTCAGACAACTAGTACGAAAAGCAAGGGTGCAAACAGAGGAGAAAAATGTTTATAATCTAGTTTATAGTGTGAGAGAAAAGTAATTTAGTTTTGGAATAACAAGGTCTAATCAAACAATAAGTGTGAGAGAAAATTTCTAGTTTTGAGAACCCCTAATTTTCCTTACAAGAAAAGTAATTTAGTTTTGGAATAAAAAGGTTTAAAGAGAGAGGAATGAATATAAGGGATTCGTAAAGTTTGATCAAGGATAAGACATGTAAATATTGAAGTCCGTAATATTAAGGTACTCTGAGATTCTTGATCTTCGAGCTCATTTCGGTTTCTCAACGCAAATTCCTCTTGAGTTGTCTAGCATAAGCAGCCTACTGACAGCAAAACTATTCAACAGAAACATCCGATTAAACAAGTTCCTAGTCGATTATATGCTTCACTCTACGTAAAAAAGAAACTCAGATGGCATCTCCAAGAAATAAAAATGAAAATAACCTCTAGTATAAGCAAAGCATAAAAAAGATAAAAAGAATTGAGCTTCTCGACTTTTCCGCTCCGCAAAGTAAAATCCATACTTTCACTGAATGCTCACCTCTCCACCAAAACGTAAAGATATCTGTGTTGTGGGTAGAGCCACTCCATCCTGTCCAACAGCATCAACCATTAGCATAGGGACATGTGGACAATAAGCATAAAGGTTAACTAGAAATTTTCAGGATGTTCTTTGTTAAAAAGCATAAGAATATCACAGAATTCTCTCTGCTTCATGATTTAAGTAACAGCAGATGGATGTATAAACTGTAGGTCATCTACATAGATAACAAGGCATTGGCAGAGCAATTGGGGCTTGATATTCTTGCTCAAGTGACAGGATTCATGCTGAAGCAGAAATCAGAGTGAAGAAATGATTCTAATGAAAGATATCATGGCAATGATAGAATAGCACTCTCAGAATCCCAATTTGCTTGTATAATGTTAACATAGTATCGAGACTATGAGTAATGATAATTTTTGTTATACTTGGATGTGCATCAATAGCATTGATTGTACTGGATGCGTTAATCATGATTTGTCATAATAGGGTGGCGAGAGCAGTTCGGAAAATCTATTAAAGAAATAAAGAGGAAAGCTACCATTACTGTGAGTCTGTGACGCCTTAGTAACATGAATTACTTTCGGAATGTTATCATGATTCATGTCCAATTATAACCACTACCCATTTCCGCACACACAAGGAAAAACCCTTGCAGTATGCCAGTATCAAAGTCACTACAATCCTTACCCTGGATCCTGTTTCTAATACTGGAGTGCTATAAACAAAGCTGTAATAGAAAAGGGGCTTAGCTGTAACTTTTCAACCATATTGAAGGCAGAATAAAGCCACCATACCTCAACACAGATAACAGATGTCACTTGAGCTCCCATGTTGACAATGCATGCTGTTGATAAACCATTTCCAAAAACTGCAGCAAGACCTTCCTGGTTTAACCAATTCAAACAGAACGTGAATAACAAAGATGATTTCATACATTTTCATCCTACTGTTTAATTACAAGGTACAGTTGGCACTCCCAGTGTGTTGTTTTCAGCAGTCAGCATTTCCAAGAACAGGCGATTACATATTCAAGAGTAAGGTTTTCCTATTTCAGAAAACCTTTTTTAACGTCCTCGGATGTTTCTTCCTTAGCCCTCCTAAGGTAACTAAGAATATCTCATCAATAAGAACTAGCACAGAGTTCAAGAAAGAAAGGGAGACTTTTGAAACTTGTAGCATTAAATATGCCATAACATTCGTGTGGCTATAAAAGCTTGTCATTAAGGGTAAAATAGAAGGTTTATGTTAACATTTCCAAACTTAGAAAATTGTCATTCTCTTTAAATGAACTAAAAATTTGTCGCATAAACTAGAAACAAGGGGAGTAAAAAAAATTAGATGTTGTGATTATGATAAGATTCAACTAGGAAAGAGAAAACATAACACAGATGTGACATCCTAGATATAGGATTTTGGGGAGCAAAAATTATTTATGTAAACAATACAGAGATTTACTCACCGTCCCACACCACCTCCCACTATGCCCAACTTCAAATAAAAAAGTGCTTTTAATAGATTCTGACCCTTCCTTTTTTCATTTCATCAAGAAGTAGGTGCTATATAAAAAAGCAAGTCGGGCCCATCTGTTGGGCAAGTTATTGCTAAACGTAATGGTGTACAAGATAAATCTTCCAATTTTCCTTAATTAAATGAAAATAGAATGTATTAACTTTGATCTACATTAAATAGCCTAAAACCAACTTTCAAGTAGCAGCTTAAAATTCCCTTAGAAAAATAAATGTGATCCCCTTTTAGAAAGTGCAGCAAGCCTATCTAGAAACTTGCAGTGAGGGCAGTAATATGTAAGGTCTTCTATGATTATAGCTCTAAATGGCACTGCTTAATAATACATACCATACACACAAGTGTTCTTGGTTTTATTGTTGATTAGGAAGCATAGGACAAGCAATTATCAGATCTTCCTAAAATTAGAATGAAGAAGCAATCTATATATTTCAAGACAGTAGTTGAAAAAAGTTCTGAACAGGTCAATAAGAATGAAGGTTTATGTCCGACTTGTGTGCATACAATCACTTTACATTAATGCCAAAAAAGTTCAGCAACACTTTACCTGGTGTACTACTGCTGAACCAAAGCCTAAGTCACGCAACACGATAGATAGCATTTCCTTAATTTCTGCTTGCATAAACAACAAGAAATGTTACATTTTTTACAAGGAATAAGAAGTGCTATATCAACGACGGAAAGGGGTGGTCATATGGTAAAGTCACACTCACAAACAACAATGACAACAACTATGTGTTAGTCCCAAACAAGTTGGGTTCAGCTATATGAATCCTCACTGACCACGTCTACAGTCTTAGAAAACTCTTCTACCTTGTTTGTGCATGGACTATGAAGCCTCCTGTGAGCTTTTATGAAAGAAAAGCACTCTTAGGAAATGGACACAAAACAAGCAGGAGAAAAAACATAAAAGATCCAATGACCAGTTAGCCACAAGATTCCTTGTGATGAAGTACTAAGGAGGATAATGGATGGTCTGATTGACGAGTCAGTGAAGTTGGTGAAATTTGAAAGAATTTCCATGCAAAGAAAGTAAAATGCAGAAGTTCTATGTCACCCACCAGCAGTGGCAGGTTAGCGTAGAGATTGACATGAAATTAATGTTTTGTTCTTCTGCTGTATTTAATTTGATGAAACTAGAATCTTTTTAAAATGTTCTATCAGTGCTGCAGTCCAATCTGGGTTCATCTACCCGAAGATTAGTCACTTACCAGCAATCCGTAAGACATCCTACAAAAGAAATCAAAATGACAATCCGAGGAAACCATAGGGAAATTTCCTCTTCACCAAACTGTTGGGCATCTCCATGTATAACAATACCCTCTTTCAAATTTCTTTCTCTGAATTCCGGTTTTTCTACTTTCAAATCCACGTAACGGATGAGTAGCGAAATTCTCCGAGAGACCATTTTATGATGGGTCACTATCTTCAGCATTTGGAGCGGCAAGGAAATTTTAATGCAAGGAAAACTAGGGAAGATAAGGGAAAGGTAGAGGAGAAGTACTGATCTTTCCATTTCGTCGTTTGGTGTTAGTAGAAGGAAGAGGAAGGAACATGGGGATATAATTTCCTTTTGGGCCTACAAGATTTTAATTTCCCTTTCCTCCTCAATTTTCCCTCTTCTTATACTTCTGCTCTCCTTTGCCTTACCTTTCCCGTTTCCAAAATCAGTGGAAACGAGACCAGAACAGCTCTTTGGATTCAGGTCAATCTATTGTCAATTTAATTGTTTATCCTCATTTCATACTGCAGGATAGCGCATATGTAAGAGAACACACTGTCACATTTTTTTAAATGATAGTGGTGTTCAGGCCAACTTGCGCAAACCTGAACTAATCCACCTACTACAGCACAAGCACAAATGTTGGCAAACCTGCCCGCTAAGGCTGGAGCAGCTGGGGACCACTGTCACACACACATATCTCTCTCTTGAATCTTGATAGGCCAATTAGTGGAGTATTTATTTTCTCTAGAACACTGAAACTTCACATTACTTCATCAACGGAAACAGGTGTCCCATGGATGACACAAGGGCATTTACAAACCACCTCAGCGAAACACATTAGAGACCTTATGCAGATGTGAATTAGCAAAGCTAGCTAGACTATAAGCAGCCAAATACCAAGATCTAGTGGTGTACGCACCTTTTAATATTTAACCCAAATATTGCAGATTTGACCAAAATAACAAGATTCTAGCCTAAAGATAAATTTACCAAAGTTCTGGTTTCAGACACAGAAAAAATGAAAAGGAAAAAATAAAGTATATATACCACGATTGTCAAATGTCTCTGGAATAACAAGGATTGCAGAATACATGTTTCTCTGACGATGGGGAATATGCAATTTCTCAACCAAAATCCAATCCCAGATAGCATGCAGGTCTTCAAGAACCTAAAATTCCCCAAGTATTACATTAAAATATTGGTCACTGCAACTCTAGTTAATCAGAACGAAATTACATTTATACACCTCTAGGAAAACCAACAGAAAAAATTTCAGAGAAACATGACAATGCTCAATGAAAAAATTGGAATGGGAAATCCAAAAACATTAATTTCAAAAGTAAAGTTACTAATTTGTGAGTCACAACTGGAAGAAGCAGATGCACATCAAATTTTCCATGCATCTAAAGAAATATTGAAACAAGATATTACCTGCTGCGTCGGGTAATGTTGAGATACATTCAGATGACCTCGGCGTATAGGACGGCGCAAGCAATATGGTTCAGTTGGGGATATTCTTAGAGCTTCCTCTCCACATATGTACTCTCTATATTTACGTTCACTAGAATTAGGTTCAACCTTAATCTTGCTTTCCTTCAGAGTGGGGGACTCGCTGGTATCGCCCTCGTTGGATGCATCTTCTTCTGCTATTGCAAAACATACTTACTCGTTCTTGAAATAAAGGTGAAAATAACAGAATAAACAAACTAAGCATGTTCTTGTATCAGCTACAATTGAAAATCAAACAAAAGCTAAGCCGATCAGAAAATAACATCTCTCCGACAAGGATGTTCTGATCAATGAGTAGTCTTCTCATGGTGTACAAGCATTGAAATTTTTTATATGCACAATTAGCAGAAGCTAAATTTCCAGTAGAGATATAACCAAGGAGTCCTTAGTATTCAAAACAAAAAATGTTGAGGAGAAAAATAACATTTCCAAGTCCACAATTTAAGATCAGGTAATCAACTATGGAAGAGTTTGTGTATTAAATCCCTGTCATAATGCTGATCGGCCATCTAAGAAGCTTGACACAGGAATATCAGATGATATCTAAACGCATAAAGATCTCCCAGAAAATACAAATTAGACCACCCACAGCAGCACTCGTAGCATTATAGAGAGGGAACCATTCGGCTTATTTAGACATTAACTGCAGCAATATTGTCATGCCAGCTGGAACATAGGGCTACTTGCCAATCAACTAATTGGCTAGGACATCACTTGCAGGCAAAGAAGAATGAGTAGTCTATGTATGTAGACTAAAAGAGTTATCAAATTCCATACTAACTAGTGTGTATCTGTACATATAATTGGTTTACAAGAAAACTATACACCACCTATAACATTCAGCATTGAGAGCGCAACAGCCAAACCCAAACAAATAAATGCTCCGTTCAAAGAATGAACAAGGTTACAGTTCTCACCTGTTGTTGAAGAATGAGGGACATTTTTCTCAAAAACATCAGTCCAAGTGAACACTGGCTCTTTCATGTTATTTTGCGGAGGATATGCGTCTACACGCCCAATCTGCACAGATATACACAAAATACATGCAGAAACTTGTCGATAGAGGCATTTGGCAAAGCATGACTATTGATACTTTGTAGTTCAACTAGTTTCGATTCCATGAAAATGTTCCTGATAAAATCGAGCTTCCGTAGCTCCAATAACCACTTCTTACCACACATTTACATGGAAATCTCGCAGAATCCAATAATAAAATTTCATATTATATACTTAAAAAGGCATAGATAATTCTCCCAGGTACCTTGCGTGGATAAGAACTGTTAGCTGCCTCCTCATTCAAAAATGGAATTCTCAATAACGATGCAATCTGATAAAAAAGAAATTAAAAATATGTGAAACATTAAAAATATATTATAAAATGTCCATGTCATCATGTTATAAAATATATTATAAAGTCCTGTTCTTGTTTTTGTTTCAAGTCATGTGAGTTTGTTCTGTATTCTAGAACTTTTGGGATCCTGTTTAGAACTTTTCTTTTTTGATAGCGACGATGGCCAAAGCACGTGATTATCGCAGACATGTAGGACAAAATATTTTCAGTTATGTTTAACAAATGTTATGCCGCCACAACTTTGCGTGACTTCACCTTTTTAGAGTGACCTGCAACTATTGTGATCTCCATTCATCAATCTATAAAAAGGTTCATGTTCGCACAGATATATGATTAAACATCTTTTTTTTTCAAGCTCAGATATATAATTGAAACATTGTTTACTAGTAGTATATTTCATGTGCTAACAATGTCATACGCTCTTTCCCGCTCCATATGTTGTGCAGTTGTAACCTGAGAATTCAACATCTAAGCACAAAAAAAAACCAAAAAGATGTCATCAAAACACATTCAATCACATAAAAATACACAATTGAAATTTGATCAACAAACTAAAGATAAATTAAAACTTCAAAACTTGATTTTGAGAAAAATCACATAAAACCGCAAACTTCACCACAAAGATTAAAAATTTGTAACCTAAGAATTCAGCATCTAAGCACAAAAACAAAAAAAAGGATGTCATCCACATTTAATCACATAAAAATAGACATTCGAAATTTGATCAACAAACTAAAGATAAATTAAAACTTCAAAAAACTTGATTATGAGAAAAATCACATAAAATCACAAACGTCACCACAAAAATTCAAAAATTTTAAGCTGGGAATTCAGCATCTAAGCACCAAAAAAAAAAGCAGATGTCATCAGAACACATAAAATTACAAACTTGAAATTTGATCAACAAACTAAAGATGAATTAAAACTTCAAAAAAAACTCAATTTTTCTCAAAATCACATAAAATTGCAAACTTCACCACAAAAATTCAAAATTTGTAACCTGAAAATTCAGCATCTAAGCACCAAAAAAAAAGAGGATGTCATCGAAACACATTTAATCACATAAAATACACATTTGAAATTTGATCAACAAACTAAATATAAATTAAAACTTCAAAACTCAATTTTTTTTCTCAAAATCACATAAAATTGCAAACTCTTTACTACAAAAAAAATTCAAAAAACTTGGCCTTACTTGATCTTGAACATTTCGTTTAGGTAATTGAGTAGTACGACGAGAAATGCAATGAGGTATATTGAATGGAGTATCCTGTTGAGCCAATCCAATTCTGATATTCGCTGAACCTAAATTACAGTGAATTAATTTATACAATAATTAGCTAACAGAAGAAGAAAAAAAAGCTCAAAATTCGGAGAAGTTAGGGTTTAGTAAGTACCTGGATTGATGACGACGATATTGGAGCCACGCTCAGCGAAGAGGTTAGAAGGAATTACTGTTTTCAGGTAATCCTGTGTGTATATGCCATGGAAACAAAAAATTGTTAGATTGAGAAGTAGAATATAGAAAAAAGTGAATGTGGAGAGTGTAGCAATGGTGAAGGTGAGTACCATGGCCAAAAGCTTGAGCTGGTGATGAGGGAGCAGAAGAAGCTACTGATGAAGAAGGGGGTTAGCTAATATATATACTCCTTGAAAATTGACCCAAAATTGAATTTTCCTTGAGTCCAGCTGATAAGACTGCGCACCGGACCGGATCGGAATAGACCGGTACCGTAATGAACCAAATCGGTACAACCGGTATGGAAATCGGATTCCATCCCATTCTGGTTAAATCGGAATGTACCGGTACCGGAATGGATCGGACCGGACCGATCGGTTTATCGGTTTTTTTTTTTAATTTTTAAATTTTGAATTTCAAACTTAATTTTCAAGTGATAATATATAACTTAAAAGTTTTTATAACTTAAAAGTTATTTATGTTTTAAATTTTTATAACTTATATAAATTATATTTGAAGTTTATTAGTTTGTTAAAGTTTTTGTTTTTTTAAGTTTTTTAATTTATAAGTTATAAGTTTTATTAAGTTATAGTTTATCTTTATACTTTATATATATTTTTTAAGTTATATATTTGAAATGTTTTAGTTTGTTTAAAGTTTTTTATTTTTGTAAGTTTTCAATTTATAAGTTTGTTTAAAGTTTTTTATTTTTTTAAGTTTTCAATTTATTAGTTTATGTTTTCAATGAATAAATGTATAAAACTATAAAAGTATAAAAAAAATGATAAAAATTAAAAATGTATAAAACTATAAAAGTATAAAAAAAAATGATAAAAATTAAAAAATAATCAAATTGATTCAAAATTTCAAACTAATATTACAATTTACAACTATTAGTAAAGAGCCTAATTTACGCAGCCACCTTCTAGGAAGGGTTCTGTTTCAACTAAGCCTCGAATGTAACACTAATAGTTGTATAGATTTATAAATTTATCTTCTAAACTTTGTAAAGTTTCAGCTTCTTCAAACTCAATTCCTGGTAAAGCTGCTTGATAATCTTCAAGTTCAGCGCCATCATCACTATCAAATCCAATGAGGTTATCTATGGCTTGTTTTACTACTTTTTGCAACTTTGGTCTTCCAACGTTTCTTCACTCGGCGTTGATCCAATCTCTAAACAACACCGATACCTCCAAACTGTTTTCTGCTAAGGAATATATATGGTCTCCAATTTGAAATCTTGTCGCGCTAAAAGCTTGCTCCGAAGCAACTGATGATCCTTGAATAACTAGCACGTTTCTCACCATCTTGCTAAGTTTTGGAAAGAGTTCTTCACGACATTTCCACCAATCCAATAGCTGTGGTATGTCATCCGTAGTTGGAATATTATCAACACCCTGTTCAAGATACTTAGAAAATTCACACTTATTAGAAAAATCAGGCGAGCGCAATTGGATTTTTCCGAACAAGCCTCAAGCTTGAATGAGCTCTCTAACCGAAAATTTCTTTCACATTTCCAAAAATTCGATTGCTCGTGACGGGATAGAGAAAGATGGGGGTAGGGACTGAAGATGGTTGGTAAGATGCTAGCGGTCTAACTCGGCAGATGAGCCGGTTATAGTAGACTTCTATCCGACAGGGTTTGATGGATGCCTTAGGTCGGATAGGAAGAGAGAGCTTTTATGACATTTCTAGTGAACCCAAGAAAGGTCGAAGAGGCCAGCGTAAAAGCACAGAAAGGGAAGCAACTTGTCCACAAGCTTGATGTTCAAATAGTGGTCTTTTTTTCCTAGTAGCTAGTTTTGAGTTCCCCTAGTTCAGCTACTCGAGGGCAAATCAATGTTCATAAGGCACTAAGCTACTGACGCTTAGTTAGGCGAGAAAGAGTTTCAAGTCAGGTTTTGAAAGATGATCAAGACCAAGATGTGATTTTGCTTTACCATGGACACCTGATCTCGACGTAGAAGTTTGAGGGGCATGATCAAGATTTTCTAAGGTCACAGTATATTTGTCATACATTTTCTTAGCCCAAATTTTAATACTATCTTGACATGTTATTAAATCCGGTGTTTCTTGTGGTGAAATATTTAAATTAGTATAAATTTCTCTAACTAAAGCTTTTGCACCAACTTCTTTATATTTCGGGTTAAAAAGAATTGCAGTTAAATAAATTTGGGGAATAGAAAAAAAATATTTTTAAATTTTTTTAATCATAGCTTCAATAGAATCCTTAAAATATGATTTTTGTTTATAGATAGCAAAAAGGCATGAAATATTCCAAATATGTATTAAAATTTCACTAATAGTAGGATAATATGTTTTAGAAATTTTTTTGGTAGCATCAAAAAATGATTTTAAAAAGAGTTTAAGTGCTTCTACTGCATTCCAATCACTGTCCGCAAGTTTATCATCAGGATAAGCATTATGACTATTAAACATCATAGTAATAGGCTTTTTATACTTATAACCAACTTCAAGCATTTCATAAAAAGAATTGCATCTAGTTTTAACATACTTTAGAACTTTTCTAAATGGAACTTCACACAATTTACAAAAATCTTTATATTGTTGAATTCTACTATTATTATTCATATGAAAAATTCAAAAAATTGCATTTTTAACTTTATCAATACAACTATCAAATACCCTAATACCATCTTTCACAACTAAATTTAATATATGTGCACCACATTTGATATGAAAAGCATATTTACTAATTGAACAAAGTCTAGTTTCTAGCATAGTCATAGCATTTAAATTAGCAGAAGCATTATCTAAAGTAATACTAATCACTTTATCAGTAAGATAAAAACGTTGTAAAATTTTTAATACACTTGAAGAAATATAAGTACCAGTTTTTTTGTGTTCACAAATTTTATAAGCAATAATTATTTTTGCATTATCCATTTATAATCAATCCAATGTGCAGTAACAGTTAAATAATCAAATCCCTTAGGACTACGACCCATATCAGTGGTAATAGAAGCCCTACAATCCATCATATAAAAATATTTACGAAGATATTGCATATGTTTTTCATAAAATTCAAAAATATCTCTTTTTACCATGCTTCTTGTAATACCTTCAAAACTGGGATAAAATATATCCCGAATATATCTTATAAAATCATCATGTTCTCCAAAATTAAAAGGCAAACCACAAACAACAACCATTTTAGCAAAATTTTCACGATCACGGTCCCTATTATACGGCCGTTGTGAAACATGACCAACAAGGTTTGAAGGATTTAGTGAAGTTTGAATCATGTTTGACCCGCCAACAGAGGGTCCAACACTAGAGCCAGCATCACCTTGACTAGCTAGATATGCTTGTCACTCTCTCAGATGTTTCTTAAGCAAATGAGTTTTTAACCCCCTAGTCGAACCTCCACTAGCACCAGATACATATTTTCAACTTTGTTTACAAATACGACACATAGACACAATTTTTTCTTCATTTAAAAAATAAAATTTCCACACAACTGATTTTAAAGGACGTTGTGGTTTGGTCTTACCCCTCACTGGAGCAATATGGGGAAGATTAGCTCTAACTTGAGGATTATCCTGAGTTGGAGCTTCGGGAATAGTGGGGGCGGGGGCAATAAAGGGACTAGTCGGTGTATCAGTTTCTTCTAAATCATCATCCTCATGCATTTCTACTTTTTCATTTAATTCATCTTCTAAATCATTATACATTCTTTCATAAGCTTCGTTGGGAATAAGGTCATCCGTAGTAAATGAAAAATTAGTTTCATTAACATGCGTAAATTCATCTGTATTAAATCTAACTTGAGGAAGAGCAGGGCGGAGAGAAGAACTAGAAGAACGACTACCTATTTTACCCTTCACATAACTTTTTGTTCTTGAAATAATACCTTTTTTACCGGAATTTTTTTGAGATGGATCCATAATATAATAAAATATAAAATTAGCAAATTAAAATAAACAAATCACAAGTTCACAAATCACAAATTCACAATAAATCACAACTAATAAACAAGAATAAAAATAAAAAAATTAAAGAGTGGAACGAATATACCAAACGTCTGCCGTAAAAACAGACGATTATAACTGAAATTTGAAGAAGATTGCTCCTCCAAAATTCTCCAAATTGTACTTCACTTGCAAAATAATAACAATAATTATAGAATTTGTAAATATTAAGAGATGAAAATTGAGAGAGAATGAGAGTTGAATGGATGAATAAAAATTAAAAGAGGAAGGGGTATTTATAATGAAAAAAAAGGAGGGGGGCTGTTGGGGGGGTGCTGGAGGGCTGGGGTGCTAGGGGGTGGGGGGGAGGGCTAAAATAGCCGTTGGGTGGCTGAAATAGCCGTTACCCAACGGCTGCAAACGACTATATTTAAAAAAAAAAAAAATGAAAATCTCGCGTTGACCGGTTGACCGGACTGGACCGGAACCGATTTATAACCGGTACGAACCGGTACCGATTTGCCGGTACGACACGTCAAACCCGATCCGTTCTGATCAACTGCCGGTACCATACCGTTCTATCCCGGTACGTACCGGACCGGTACGGACCGATACAGGTATCGAAATGGATCGGAATGGTACCGGTCCGTACTGATCCGACGGGCAACCTTAGACAACAAGTAAAAAAAAGTGTTTTATCCCTAATTGCATGTTCCATCTTTTACTCCACATTTATGTTCGGTTTTTCTTGCTTGTGGTTGAATTTTTTTCACTAAGGTTTTGGGATTTAAATAATGATTTCATATTACATGTTTAACATTGATTTGAAATTATAATTCCAAATCATATTCACAAATCGCATGTTCAAACGCTTACTAAATATGAGCTCCGCTAAAATTTGACTAAAATCTTAGGTATAAATTAAAAATTTTATTTCCAAATGAAACTGATAAATAAAAATAATAAAAGTAACATTATGTTCTGAAGAATCCTTCGTACAAGAATCATCCATGTCTGAATAAGTGGCGGAGCTAGGAATTTAACGAAGGGTGTTCAAGAATTGCACAAGTAAAGAAAAAAATTAACGAATGGTACACTGAAAATTTTAAAATGAAATTATGTAATATTAATAATTAATTTTTTTATGAATAAATGTACCAAAAAATTTATAATCAAACGAGGTTTTACTGATCTCTGGTGACGATAACAATAACAATGAGAGATGAAAAATTGTTCAGCAAAATCCAACGAGGTTTTTCTTAAAAAAATTCTATTGGGATCCTTTTCCGCTTTAGCAATTATAGAAATTCTTTAAAATTTGCTTATTAACGTTAAATTAAATAATTACTTTTAAATTTTATTTAAAATCTTAATGAAAAGAAAAAAGAAAGTAAAATTGCAGACTAAACTTTTATTTTTTCCTTAGATTATAAGTTGTAGATCTCTAAATAAGAATTATTTTAATAAATAATATTAGTTTTGAAATATTTCAAAAATAACAGATTTATTAATTATTATCTATGATAACGCCCAAACTACACCTCAAATTAACGAAGCGTAAGCGGTCGTAGTCAAGTAAAGAACCCAACAAGGTTGGGGTCGAATCCCACAGAGAATATGGTGAAGATTAAGCCTTTAGTGAAGTATGTGACTAGTCGTCAATCGTTTCCAGTAAATAAAGGGGTTTTTTTTGTAATCAACGTGTAAACAAAACAAATAATAAACGTGTGAGTTTTAATCAATATGAGAGAATGCGAACTAGGGATGTGTTCACCATGGTGTTGTAACAATCGATTCTAGGCTTAACAAGGTTCTTTCTATATGCGTGTCACGATGTGATTGCGTCAATGGTATCGTCTAAACGTCTCTCGACCAAATAAACAAATTTCCTTTTCTATTCTCTCGACCTCGAAAAGATGTGCTTTTTAGCTTTCAATCCTAACATCAAGTAGTTTAATCCAATTACGGCATTAATCATTAGACGAGAGTTAGTAATCTCGAATCCTTGTTGTTAATCAAGTTTTCCCGGTTTTAATCTCTTTACTCAAGCAAATTAAACCTAGGCATGTTCTAATGTTTGCAACCACTAGAAAACGTGACATAAAGTATGATTAACAACGTGACTACATGTAAATTGAACCCGTCGCTACCCGGAATCTATATTGTTACTTTAGCCATGGCTCCCACAACCCTAGTTGCGGGAGTTTTAGTTACTCATGCTCGAAGAAGAAAAGAAGGAATTCATAATAAAGGAAAGAAGATTCTTACAATATGATGAAAGTACCCTTCAATAATTCAAGAACAATAAAAACCAAGAACTCAAGAACGATTCAAGAACACGAATGTTAATTCCAGAAACCGTGTTGTTGCTCTAAAAAACGACTAAAAACTACGCTAAAACTATTGGGTGAACAACATGTAAAATAAACCTATCATAGGGTATTTATAAGAGTCAAAGAAACCAAATCCAAAACGGATTAGGAGTCCTTCACGCGGACAGCCGTTGACGCGCCACTGCCTAAGCTTGACGGCCAGGCTTGACGGACCGTCAAGGCAGCGACGGACCGTCGCCTGGACCGTCACTGCTAGGCAGCACCACTGCCTCAAGTTGACGGTCACTGTGACGGACCGTCACATGTCTGACGGGCCGTCACTCAGGCCGTCACTCTTAGGCAGAATCCTCTTTTTCTCGTATTTCCTTTCGTTTCCGTGTTTGTTTCCATTTCCTACAAATACAACATAAAAACATCAAAAACAACAACGGTTGCTTGAAAACATACGATTGTTCTTAGTAAAAAGGAGTCGAAAGTGACGTAAATTTGCGTCACATCAACACCCTCAACTTAAAACGTTCGCTTGTCCTCAAGCAACATAACATAAAACAATAATACGACTCAACTAAGAACACAAACTCGTGTCTATAGCAACTCATGGTCATTCAAAACTTATTCAATTAAATCAAGCTCCCTCGTAGCACACGAATGCATGAAACACTAACTTGCAAGGATCCAAACATGTCATTCCGATATGATAGAACATTATGCATACACACGCGCAGCTTTCCTAACAATCAATAGACAATACAGACATCTTGGTGCCCTCACCACAAAGAAATCCCGCACACAAGATTTGGGACTAGGTAATCGCTCACACTCACAAATGATTTCAAACAATGCACATGCGATACCATAGGCTTGCCCTTACTATTCTATTTCGGTTCTTCAGAAAGCTACTCAGGATCACTACAGGACTTGTTTAGGCTTGTAATGAGGCTTCGGGTGTAGGTAGGATACATTTAGGGGTTAGTGACTAAGCCCTCCTTGGAACTACCGACGTCTTATTACCACATAACTTACTTTGTCCATCCTTATTCACCTTTATATTTCCTTCTTTCTAGCTACAGGTGCGGCCTCTTTATTTTGACAATTCTTTTTATTTCTTTTTCGATCTTTTTTTTTTCATCTCTATTTTTTTTCTTTTCTTAGGCACACACCCGGATTTTCACTCTATTCACAACCAATCTTCACTATCCTCTTTTTCTTATCATTCACCTCTGTAGTAGCCACCCTCAACTTAGGCTGATTGCCTGGGTTGAGGTGCACAATGTCCATGGAAGGACCAGGGCCAAAACAGGGTTTACCTCTATAGTAGCCACCCTCAACTTAGGCTGATTGCCTGAGTCGAGGTGCACGATGTCCAAGGAAGGACCAGGGCCAAGATAGGGATTCAAAGTTAAACGGGAATGGTGACAGGTTATTGAAAGAATAAGGTCAATTATGGCTCAAACAGGGATCAAGGGATTATTTATATTTGGACGGTCTTTTAGGTTAAGTGGACTGCACACAAAAGGGGCCTGTGATCCTTTCCTAAGCAACCAAACTTCAAACTTAACAAAATAGACCGGGCAAGTTCTAGATGCATGCACAGAGTAAGAATTTATAACAATAATCTCACACACACTTGGCACCAAGAAACTATATCACTACCAACTATCAAACAACCGCTCGGCTTAAGCATACTCATTCTATCATATTCACACAATGACATCTAAAGATCCAGACAGTCAATCGTTTCAACATAAGTACAAAACCAAAAAATTTTTAAAGGGGCGCTACTTTGATAAGAAGTCGCATGCTTTGCTATAGACACTAAAAAAAAATTTAAAATAAACAACCTAAACATGCCGGTTCTACTAGATAGCACACCGGAGGGAAAAGAAACACGGCAACAAAAACCCTCGGTGGTGACTCACAGGTTTCCCCACGAATTAATTAGACTATAATACAACAACAATTTATGGGTTGCCTCCCATATAGCGCCTGATTTAACATCGCGGCACGACGCGGGTGTCTTGATTACTCAGACTTCATCAAGACACCCCAGAATGACTAAGAGTCAAATAAACACACTAGACTTAATCAAAAACCGTATTCCCCGGCAACGGCGCCACTTTTGATAACGCCCAAACTACACCTCAAATTAACGAAGCGTAAGCGGTCATAGTCAAGTAAAGAACCCAACAAGGTTGGGGTCGAATCCCACAGAGAATATGGTGAAGATTAAGCCTTTAGTGAAGTATGTGACTAGTCGTCAATCGTTTCCAGTAAATAAAGGGGGGGGGTTTGTAATCAACGTGTAAACAAAACAAATAATAAACGTGTGAGTTTTAATCAATATGAGAGAATGCGAACTAGGGACGTGTTCACCATGGCGTTGTAACAATCGATTCTAGGTTTAACAGGGTTCTTTCTTTATGCGTGTCACGATGTGATTGCGTCAATGGTATCGTCTAAACGTCTCTCGACCAAATAAACAAATTTCCTTTTCTATTCTCTCGACCTCGAAAAGATGTGCTTTTTAGCTTTCAATCCTAAACATCAAGTAGATTAATCCAGTTACGACATTAATCATTAAGACGAGAGTTGGTAGTCTCGAATCCTTGTCGTTAATCAAGTTTCCCGGTTTTAATCTCTTTACTCAAGCAAATTAAACCTAGGCATGTTCTAATGTTTGCAACCACTAGAAAACGTGACATAAAGTATGATTAACAACGTGACTACATGTAAATTGAACCCGTCGCTACCCGGAATCTATATTGTTACTTTAGCCATGGCTCCCACAACCCTAGTTGCGGGAGTTTTAGTTACTCATGCTCGAAGAAGAAAAGAAGGAATTCATAATAAAGGAAAGAAGATTCTTACAATATGATGAAAGTACCCTTCAATAATTCAAGAACAAGAAAAACCAAGAACTCAAGAACGATTCAAGAACACGAATGTTAATTCCAGAAACCGTGTTGTTGCTCTAAAAAACGACTAAAAACTAAGCTAAAACTATTGGGTGAACAACATGTAAAATAAACCTATCATAGGGTATTTATAGGAGTCAAAGAAACCAAATCCAAAATGGGTTAGGAGTCCTTCACGCGGACAGCCGTTGACGCGCCACTGCCTAAGCTTGACGACCAGGCTTGACGGATCGTCAAGGCAGTGACGGACCGTCGCCTGGACCGTCACTGCTAGGCAGCACCACTGCCTCAAGTTGACGGTCACTGTGACGGACCGTCACATGTCTGACGGGCCGTCACTCAGGCCGTCACTCTTAGGCAGAATCCTCTTTTTCTCGTATTTCCTTCCGTTTTCGTGTTTGTTTCCATTTCCTACAAATACAACATAAAAACATCAAAAACAACAACGGTTGCTTGAAAACGTACGATTGTTCTTAGTAAAAAGGAGTCGAAAGTGACGTAAATTTGCGTCACATCAATCTAAAATCTAGAAAGTACTACTTAATAAGGGATTATCCTTGTACAATTAAAGGATCAAGTAGGAGCAGTTTAAAAATGTTTAAAAGATTTACCACCGAAGGAAATCGAACATGCGCGTCGGCGGTTCTCTGCGCCTTTACGGAACTCATAGCACCGCTGGGCTGTAATATTTAGTTGTGCCAAGGGTGTTCAAATTGTGTAATTTAACCATTTAAAATAGCATTTTACTTATAAACACAGTATAATTTTCCGACGAAGGGTGTTCGCCTGACCACCCTTAATAGGCTGTAGCTCCGCCCCTGGTCTGAATGTCATTAACATATTATACTATTTTTTTTTTGGTTAAACTGAGTATGGTGGAGATGATACGGTATATTCGAATATCATATCGAAATTGAAAATTTGATATCACAATTTCAATATTATAATATGTGATATGTATTTTAAAAAGTTTGATATTCAATATGCATAATATTCGATATTTATAAAAAAATTATCGAAATATCAAAAATTATAATCAAAGTATACAGTACATATAAAATTCAGATATTTATTATATAATATTAATACAAAACAAACTATTTAGACGTTGAAACTTTGATTATTCTATTTTAATTGAAATGTCGATGATTGATTAACGAAGGAAATTAATTGCTTGTAACTTTTTTTTTTGAATATTTTTGTATGTATATGGTGTTAGTATGATATAAATAAGACGTTTCTTGAAAAATCAAAGTCATAATTCTCTATTATATGAGTATATGTAAGCTCAAATCGACCAAACTATAGTTATTGATTTGTCATGGTGCAAAATATCAAAATTAAACTTTAAGATACCGAACCATACCTAATTCATTAGGTATGATAATGGTATAATACTTTTGAAAATGGAATTCAAAATTACCGAACCAATTTTTTTTAATATCGTATAGTATCATATCATGTCCATCCCTAAACCTGAGGGACCAAAATGAGAGGAACAAAAGTTTTAAAGTGGTTCAACAAGAAAATAGTCTAAAAACAAGGGACACATTTGAGAAGGACCACAAAAATAATCCTTCCATACCCACGTACTGATAGAATGAAGCTACTCGCTTACTCCAGCTGCCACGTTTCTCAATTGTTTCATCATTAACCCCAATGCTATTGGTTATAAAACGTGTATCCTCCAATCAACCGTTTATTTTAACAGATGCATAAATCATAAAGCGAGTATATTATTTTATCTTACTCGCGAGCGTTTGCCGCCTGCACAGCAAAGCTCATAGGTTTGATTACAAATATAAAACAAACAGTCAAAAGTGAACATCGCAGAGAGGAGTTGCTCATATAATAAACACCTTTCGATATGTTATCAAACTCTTATCGAGTCATCAAGAGAGAAAAATTATGGAAGCTTTTAGGGAAAAGTATTTTATTTTTTTGACAAATTAGGGATTTGGTTGGCCATGAATTATTATTATTTTTTTTAAAAAAAGTTTTTTCATTTTATATAAAAATTAATATTTAATCATAAAAAGTTCAAATATAACTTTAAATTGTATATAAAATTTGAAAAACAATCAAATTCCTATTTATACTTTTTTCACTTTTGCTTTTTTAATTTTTTTTAAAATTATCTTAATTTTATATTTTTTTTATAAAAAATATAATAAAACTTTTCTAATTTTTTGTACTTATATTTACTTCACTTAAGTCAATAGTCTTTCGGATGCAGCGTCTCTATCTCTCATGAGGTAGTAGCAGCGGCTACTTCTGAAATTTCACTGGGCATATGACTATTATTATATGGAGTAAGTATTATTATTATTATTATTACCTAGTATAAATAAACGAAATTAAGAACAAACGATATCCCTGTTTTTTCTGTGTGTGTTTGAAGTGGTCTCTGTTTTCTCAATTGTAGAGAGAGAAAAGAAGAAGAAGAGGCGTTCCCTTGGAATATACAGAAATTTTGAATCCATTGTAATGGCGTTCATATCTGTCCTTGGGAGGTTTATGTTCGTAGCCATCTTCATTCTCTCCGCTACTCTAGAGTAAGTTTTTCTTCTTCTTCAGATCTGCTCTGTTTCTGTTTTTCTTACTATATATTCATTGTAGTTGCATTAGGTTATCTTTGTTGGTTGTCTCTATGGATGTGTACAGCAGTGGAGCCAGAGAAATTTCACTAAGGGGTTTCAAAATATGAAAAGTAAACACACGAAGAAGCGAAAGGGGTTCAACATGTACTATATACATTATATATAATTTTAATCATGTATAAACAGTGTAGTGTAATAGGGGCGGATTTAGGAGGTCAGGAGGGTGTTTACTCGAACTTCCTCGGCCAAAAATTACAATGTATATATATGGTAATTTTCTATTTTTTTTGTGTATATATAGATTTTGAATCTCTTAAGCACGAGATAAGAAGTTGACTCGGTGGTTTAGGAGTTCAAAATTGACCTTCCAAGTTCAAATCTTAGGCACTGCTTTTTTATTTTTTGAACTCTAAGTGAAAATGCTAGATCTGTACACTGAGTGTACAGTGAGGAAAGCTAGGGTTTTGTTCTTTGCTTTCGGAGATGGATCCAAAATTTTATATAATTGACAATACGTGTTGACCTAATATATATATATATACTTTTTTTATAAAATATTAACTATAGAAATATGGTTCGAGTTGCGATTTGCAATTTTTTTGGTTAGCTTATTGTAACCAGCATGCAGATCTGCCCATTTTTTTTTATTTTGAGGTGCTAAAGAGTGTCTTACATTGGTTGATGACATGGTTGTTGCTTACTCGTAAGCTAGCTTTTGGGGCTTGAGTTAAAGTTCAAAGTTCAATTTTTTTACATGAGGTGATGGTGTCTCTGCAAGCTTGTGTGCTCATAGCTTTCAAGACAGGTGCTAGATAAACCTGCCTACCTATGGATTAACATCGACTAACTGAGTGTTGTAATTGAGAATCAAATCTGGGATCTTTAGGTTGTTACTCCTATGCCTTGAACACTCCGTCATATGGGACCAGATCCTGCCCTTGTTTATACTTGTTTCGGTTAATTTGCTTGCAGAGTTGGATCACTAAGTTACCCCATAAAGGTAGGGGTAAGGTCTGCCTACATCCTACCCTCCCCAGATCCCACTTGTGGGATTGCACTGGGTTTGTTGCAGTTGGATCACTAAGTTGTTGATGAATTCGGGTAACACCGATTTGGAATTGGGATTTGGAATCAGCTCACTTGGTTGTGATCGGACATATCCCAATGTTGTTATATTAGTTTTCTTGACTTTGATGTTGATGTTCGAATCTTTTGGTTGGAACTGTGTGTTTTTGCTCTGTGAATTGATCCATTCAAGATGTAGATTTACAACTATATGACTTGCTATGTGGCACAAAGCTTGCATAGCTTGTCAAGGTTTATGTTCTTTGTACTTTCTTGTGTATAGCATTGATTGAAGCATGCCTATTTTAAGCCGGCAGTGGACATGTTGTTAACACTACTGGTAGAGTTGATCTGTCATTGGAGTTCATATTGCTAGAGGAAAATTA
>QJPP01003159.1:0-25145 GCA_003996215.1 Jaltomata sinuosa | reverse complement strand
GAACTTGGCATATCCGGGCATTTGTTCAAGCGCTTCCACTAATGGGATGTTTATTGATATCTGCTTGAGCATGGTCAGGAAATTCAGGAACTTACCATCTTCCGCTTTCTTCTTCAGGCATTGTGGGAACGGAGGCGGTGGCCGAGGCATCATAGTTGGAAGCTTTTCAGCTTCCTTGATTTTATCTGTGGGCTTTTCAGTAGTCTCCTCAACCTCCATGTCGTTGGCGCTATCACCCTCAACTTGAGTCTGAATTACCGGATGTGATTCCGATAATATTTTTCCTCTTCTTGTGGTGATCGCCATACAGCTCGCGTCATTTCTCGGATGAGTAGTGTCGCTCGGCAAGGTACCTGTCTTCCTTTGGTTCAGAGATGCCGAGATTTTCCCCACCGTCTGCTCTAATTACTTGATCGAGGTGGAGTGCGCCTCCACTATTTGACTCATGGCCGATAACTCAGTCCTTATCTCCTTTACCCCAGAGTCAGTCGATTCCACCTTCAGCAGCATTTTCGTCATCATGTTCTCAAGTTTGGACGTCCCTGCCTCGTTGTTAGCTATTTCCCGATTACCAGGTGGTACATACAACCCACCTCTATCGGTGTTATTCCTCCAGTTTCGTTGATCGCGATCTCTGTAGCCAGCTTTCTCATAGTAGTTGTCCTTCTGATAGGTCCGACATTGGTTTCCTTGGCCATTGGCCTGGAAACCCCCAAGTAATTCGCCTCCTCATCAGTTTCCAACTCGGCTACTCTACCTTGGGAACCCACAGCTTTCACCTTCTCCATACCTCCTGAAAACAAGTGCTTTGTCAGTAGGTCCAACTGCGTTTTCAGATGAGCCATGTCTTGGTCACGCTCCTCCTCTTTTCTGCGCTGCTCAGCTGACATACCAATTGTATAAGTGCTAGTTGCTACCTCTGTATCCCGTGTATGCCAGGCCCTGTTAGTTTTGGTGAGCCTGTCTAAAGTAGTTGTGGCCTCAACAAAAGTGAGACCCATGAATGCACCACCTGCTGCGTTGTCCAACGTCGGTTTGGTAACCGAATTCAGTGCCCTGTAGAACGTCTGCATCAAGAAGTTGTCGGTCAACTGATGGTTCGGGCATTGTGTCAGCTTTTTCTTGAACCGCAACCAAGTCTCATGTAAAGCTTCGTGGGATTGTTGTCTAAAATTACTCATTTCATCCCTCAATTGTATCATCCTAGAGGGAGGAAAGAACCTTTCTAGGAAAGCTCCTTTCAACTCTCCCCAAGTTGTGATAGAGTCGGGGGTCAGCTCTGTCAACCACAATGCTGCCTCATTAGACAGAGACAACGGAAACAACCTGAGCCTGATTGTTGTCTGACTCACTCCAGGCAACTCGAACGACTTGCAGATGCCCACGAAATTCATCAGGTGTTGGTTTGGATCATCACCAGCGGCACCACGGAACACTCCTCTCAAGTTCAACAGCTGGATCATCGTGCTAGTGATGTTGAACTTGGCTCCGGGCGCTAGCGGTGGAAGAGCAATGGCGCCCGTAGCGCCAACTCCATCCAAGTCGATATCCTCATCATTCAGCATAACATCGTCCTGCAGACCACCAGCATTCAGATTTTGTTGGGCCTGCAGTTCTGCAGCGAGCCTTGCTACCTCTTTTTGTGCGGCCATATTCCGCCTTAATGTTCTAGCAAGCTCGGGGTCGTAAGGTAATGTTGATTCACCCGAGCGCCGGGTACTTCGCATGCACAACTCTGTACCCTGTCAGAAACAAAAACAACAAATAAAATGTAAAAGCAGGAAAGTATGACTAAGAGACAAATAAACACACCGGACTTAATAAACAACCGTATTCCCCGGCAACGGCGCCAAAATTTGATAACGCTCAAAGTACCACTCCAATTAAGAAGCGTAAGCGATCGTTGTCAAATATAGAACCCAACAAAGGTTGGGGTCGATCCCACAGAGAATATGGTGAAAGTTAAGTCTTTAGTGAATTAGATGACTAATGGTCGATATTTTCCGGTAAATAAAGGGGGGGGGGTTTGGGTGAACAAAGTGTAAACAAAACGAACAATAATGTAGGGGTGATAATCAATATGAGAGCGAACTAGGGAAGTGTTCACCATGGCATTGTAACAATGTCGATTCTAAGCTTAACCGGGTTCTTTCTTTATGTATGTCACGATGTGATTGAATTAATGGTATCATCTAAACGTTTCTCAACCAAACAGACGAATTTACTTTTCAATTCTCTCGAACTTGAAAAGGTGTGCTTTTTATATTTCAATCCTAAACATCAAGTAGATTAATCTAGTTACAACATTAATCATAAGACGAGAGTTGGTAGTCTCGAATCCTCGTCGTTAATCAAGTTTCCCGGTTTTAATCTCTTTACTCAAGCAAATTTAAACCTAGGCATGTTCTAATGTTTGCAACCACTAGAAAACGTTAAGCATGAACGCTAGTTGTGGGAGGTTTAGTTCCTCATGCTATTAAGAAAAGAGAAGAGAATGGTATTCATAATAAGGAGAAGAGATTCTTACAATATAATGCAAACAAATCTTCAATGATCCAAGAACAAGAAAACCAAGATCCCAAGAACGATTCAAGAACACGATTTCAAGCCAAAGAAAACGTGTTTCTTGCTCTCAAATTCTCTCCTAAAACTATTGGGTAATGTATTGGTAAGTGCCTCCATAAAATAAACCTAACATAGGGTATTTATAGGAGTCCAGGAAGTAAACCCAAAAACGTTCGGAATCCGCTCCGCGTTCTGCTTAACCTTGACGGTTTGGGTGACAGACCGTCACCACCTTGATGGCCCGTCACGGTGGCCGTCACCACTAGGCAGTGGTGCTGCCCTATCTCGACGGCTTGGGCTTGACGGTCCGTCACTAGCTTGACGGTCCGTCACTTGGACCGTCACTCTTATCCAGAACATCGTTTTGCCCGTATTTCCTTCCGTTTCCATGTTTGTCTCCCTTTCCTGAAAACACAACATAAAACATCAAAAACGACGACGGTTGCTTGAAAACGTACGATTGTTCTTAGTTTAAAGGAGTCGAAAGTGCCGTAAAATGGTGGGACATCACCTGAGAACCAATCAGAGTGCTCGACGAAGTGGTTGGTGGAGTCATACCCTCAAGAAACCCTAACAGTCAAACCAGGGCGTCCTGCAATACTGGAGTAGCTACAAAACCTGTTGGATGTTGGGCTGGACCCACATGCTCTGGCTCATACTGAACCTCATCCGCTCTAGCCCCCGAGCCAGTGCCACAGCTTGTGCCCTTCCTCAACCTCTGGGTCAACCTCTACCCCATCCCCTGGTTGGGGCTCTAACTGCAGGGGAAGGGGCCTCATTCTCACCTGCTGAAGATCTCGTCCTAACCATATGAAGGAGTGAAACAAATATACTTAGGAGTTGATCAACTCAACTAAGCACGATAAAAATCAAACAAAATGAAGCCCTTCCTAAGGAATTTCCTATAGCCCCTCGCAGATAGGATACAGACGTCATCGTACCTTATCCATGAGGCTTTACTAGACACTTGCTCTTGTACCAGTGAGACCACTGAACCTAAAGCTCTGATACCACTCTTTCACGACCCAAAACTGGGCCATAATGGAATCTACATAATCCCTCAGTAGACAAGCCTATTGTTAACACGCGAAAAACAGTAAGTAGTAATTTAACTAAAGAGAAGCGGAAGATATAACAAAAGATAGGGCCAAAAGAATATATTTACGTACCAGCGTACACAATATACAAAAGATGGCCCTAAAGTTACCGAAAAGAAAAAATGACTTGAACACCAACCCGGACCTGGTGTCACTAGTACAAGAGCAACTAAAGTAAAGAGTAGCTATACAATAACCTCTATTTATCCAAAATAAAAAATATAGATAGGAAGTACAAGATGGAAAGCAAGTAAAGTCTCCAAATCACTGGGAGCTCACCGCGATCTGAACAGCAACAGGCCTCGAATGATAGCAGATCAACGAGGGCAGCTTGTACTAGGTGATGCATCAGAAAAAGAGATGCAGAGTGTAGTATGAGTACCAAGATAATGGGTACTCAGTAGGCATCATAGGCCGACCGAGAACATAAAGATAATATATAAATATAGATTACCAGAAAGTAGCTAACTATACAGGGATCCTCCTAAGTGTAGTTATAAAGCCAGAGACATGTCAGTGAATAAAAGAGAAGGGAAACAACATCAAGCCAAACCAGAGTCCATCCACATGCCAAATCAAATGTAATGCGATGCACGATGATGCATATATGAATGCAATATAATATAAACCCATAATACCGCATCGGGCGCCCGGAAATACTGCATCATAATATGCATATGTATATATGAAATAGTAAAATACCCAGAATAACGCATCGGGGGTCCAAAATACTGCATCAGACTAATATGTGTATAAAGAGAAAGTAAAATACCTGGAATACTGCATCGGGGGTCTGGAATACCGCATCAGACTATAAGATTATATACAGAAAATAGTAGTTCCTCTTTCCCTCTCAAAAACCAAGATGATACTCAAAATAGCTCGATTTAGTCCAAAATCCATCACAATGGTAGAAAAACCTATTTTCAAACTCAAAAGCCTTTGAAAATCATTTATGTACTGTACCAATGATATGCCATGCGATATGAGTATGAATGTTCACTAGCAGAGGAATAATCACACCATCAGATCAAACAGGGCAAAGGTACCCTCCAAAACAACAGAACTGACTTGGAATCTATCCATATCCTTGCCATGGCCTCGAGCCCACAGTTACATAAAATAAAGTAGTAAAGCGGAAAACAAAAGCGAAAAAACAACGGAAAGCTCTATTCTACCACTAAAGCCTCCTAGAAGTATGCTAAGGGTCTTAGACTAGTCACACATAAGAACAAGCTCCTAGGCTAAGGATAATATACAATCCTAGTTCTAAAAACCCGAAATGGCCAATTAACATGATAAACAAGATTTAAGCCTAAAGTCTATCTAAAATCCAACCTAGAATTCCCATAACATACATATATAGATAATCCAACTAAACTCAGTCTAGAAGGTAAACCATAACCTACCTCTGGGCTGAACTGCAAGCACGAACCGTCACTCGTATGCCTTCCCCTTCTGAACGGCCTCAGAAATCTACCATAATATGAAGAACATGAACTAGGTGTCAAGACGAGAATAAGGACACCTATATCTCTATACGAAAAAAATCAGGCCAAAAATTAGGTCAGAAAAATGACTTTCGGGGCCCACGTAATGAAACAGAAAATAAAATTCACAATTATGCTCGTGGTGGATTAAGGAACCCATGCCCAAAGTTTGGGCACAAACGGAGCTCGATTCGGGGCCCAAAACAGCCCCAAAGTGCTACTAATTTACAGAATTTAGATGGGAAAACTCGGAATTAAAGGCGGGAACCTACCTCGATAAGAGGGATATGTCACGGAGATGACTTGCACGGGTTCAAGAACATGCAGCCTCCAAAGATCAAATTTCTACCAATCTCACCCCAATTCTAAGAATTTAAACAACAAGGGAATTTAGCGGAAGCAATATGGAAATTTACACGGAACGAGGAGAGGGGTCACGGGGGAACTTACCAGATGGAAGGCACTTAGCTGGGAAGGTGGAATTCAGAGCTTTGAAGCTCAACAATGGTGTTTTCTCGGAATGAAAGAAATAGGAACGGAGTTGAAGTTTTATATAACTGCCAAGGGTCCTTCATCGCGATCGCGTAGAACAGCCAGCCCAACCATCATGAACGCGAGGGCCTGGGCCGCTTTCGCGAGGAGGAAGCTGAGTTGGGTCCCAGTCGGCTATATCGCGAATGTGAAGGAACCCTCCGTGAACGTGATGGTCAAGAAACTAGACCATCGCGAATGCGATAGGGACCCCGCGATTGCGAAGAGCAAAGTTGTCTGCAACTTAATGCAGCAACCAAAAAAAACACCAAGTCTAAAAATCTCCCGATGGACCCTCGGATGCATTCAGAACCCCGTGAACACAAACCAACCATGCTACCCTACTATAAATGGCATTTTGGACTCAGTGGAATAGACGAAACCTTCAACTGAGATCATTTTAATGAAAAGTGGGTCCCACGCCCAAAGCCAACTCAAAACTCAAAACCCAAAAAAGAGCCCGGAAGCCTCGAGAACCAAACCAAAGGTTCCCATAGACCAAAGTCAACATTCCGGAGCTAACGGCGCTGACGGAATTCCCATCAGTGGCCGTCTTCCCCAAATGTTGAACAAAGTCAACCCTACCAGCCAAACTGACTATAAAACACACAAAGCCACGCAAAATCAAATCGAAAGCACTCATTTCCAAAACAATGGTCCCTATAGAGAAAAATCCCCATTACAAATCCAACAAAACTGTCAGAATTAAATTCTGAATGCGTTAACCAAGAAATTTGACCAAAGTCAAAGATTTACCAACTTTAAAAGCTAAAATAAGGAACTAATTACAATGACCTAACGAATGGCCCGGGCTCCGAACCGTCAGTCCCGGTAAGTCATAAATGACCTGGGGCTGCTGAGGGAAAGCTCGCAATACAGAAAAAGCATGGAAAATAGAAAATGACCTGGAGGGTCATTATAGAAAATTTCATAGAACATAAAAAACGTAGATCCCAGATCAAATAACACAATTTCCATATGATCACAGAAAAGAATAATACTTGTGATCATAGTATCAAAAGCTTTAAATTTAGGATGGGCCATAACAGCATCAAGATAAGCCTTATCACCACCATGACCACTACCTTTACCAACCGATGCGCCACCTCGACCGACCTATCCTCCACCACTGTTGGCTTGGTAGCCACCCCTCCCTGCATGGTAACCACCATGACCACCATGTGGATGACCCCTACCATTTCCTCCACCACCTTGACCTACCAGAACTAAGGCATTAGAAGTTGGTTGCTGAGTCAACCATCTTATGGATAAGTAGCACGAGATCTTCAGCAGCGGATGAGGGTGAGCCTTCAGTACTAATAAGTTGGTATTTTACTTACTTATTTAGCTTCTAATCTTATACCTTTGCTAGTATAAAGTGGATAATAGTGAAATTTGACACAAATTTCTTTTATTTTACAAGCTTCTGTGTTTTAGAAGTGTTCGGGGAAGATTTGAGTGAAAACAAGTAAAGTGGGAGCTAAAAGGAGCTGCTGATCACTGACACCAAGTTACTCATTGCAACCGCGAGAGTAAATCGCACAACCGCGATGCACAAAGTGAAAGCTAAAACAACGCGACCGCGAAATGAAGCCATGCGACTACATGGAGGAAGTAGTCAGAACTACGCGACTGCGAGGTTGAGACCACACGACCGGGTGAATAGAAAACACAAAACCTCGCGATCATGATGCATGATCACGCGATCGTGATGAAGGCGTCATCAGCTACAGGACAAATTTTGAAATTCCCACTTTTATAAACCCCAATTGATACAAAAGACTCTTCAGCCATTTTGGAAATCATCTTTGGCTGGATCTTCGCCTATTCTCATAACTTTCGGTAGGCTTGGAGAGAAATTTCTTCAACCAAAACCATAAGAGTGAAGATTTGGATGCTCTTTATTGTAAAATCCTTAGTTTCCATTTTTCAACTCTTGCTATTAATTGCTATTTTATTGGGGTAACTGTTGAATTGATATTTGGGTTTGTATTAGAGATAATACTTGTTTGGGTATTGATCTTATATAGATTTTGCTCTTGTGTGATTATTTGGGTGTATTGAATCTTCTATTGCTTGAATTTAAAGTCAATGGCTGCAAACATTGACTTAGCTTTCTAATTTGGGATTTTGCTTGAGAAAGAATTTCCCTAAATTTGGGAAGATTCAATAGTGGGGATTTGAGGGTTTCCACTCTAGACCAACACTAGAGATAGTTTGGTTGCCGGAAACTCTCATCTAAGAGTTGGGGTTAGAGATAACCCAACTCACCAAAGTTATTTGGTTGGTTTATTGCTTACTCATGGTGGTTTGAGAGAACGCATGAGATATATGCTCGATTGATAGAAAGACGGTTAGGCATACCTTCAACCAAGACTACCTAGGTGTCAACTGGGTGCAAGTCTTGTGAATTGAATTCCTATTCCAAAATTCTCCCTTGTTATCCTTGCTTGGCAAAGGCAAGGTGAAATCCATTGATCAACCTATCTTTTATTTGATTTTCTTTTATCTTTAGTTTTAGTCTAAATCCCCCCTTTGATTTCTTTTTCCCCTTTTCGTTAATTGAACTTCAATAAGTTGCTTGGATTCTCTATTAGCTTGATCGCGACTACGTTGTTCCCCTGGGTACGACCCCGACACTTGTTGGGAATTATAAAAAAAATTGTTGCACGATCGTTGTGGCCTCCTACTTGGAGAGCACAATTTGAGCATTCATCAAAAATGGCACCATTTCCTGGGAACAATTTGGCATATTGAGTTAGTTTAGAATTTGAGTTTACTTACTCTAGTTCAATCTTGTGAATAGGTGTTTTTGTTTTGTTTAGTTTTAGTTTATTGATGGCATCATGACTTATTTTAATTCTTGAAATTGTGATAGTTGCATCCCAATTTATATTCCCGACTATTGTGTTTATTGTGGAGGACCCCACCTTGGACGAAGGTGTAGAATTAGCCCTAAGAGAGGAAGGTATTCTCCTTTTCGCTCCTATGATGGGCGCAATTTCTATTTTTGTGGTGGGCGTGACAGACATTGGAGCGAATTCCCCAATGATGATCGTCCCCCTTCCCCTTCTTTTGCTAACAATGTTGTTAGTGGTGCTTGTGACCTTAACAGGGACCATTACTTAGCAAGCGGAGAAGGCATATGTGTTAAGCTCCAAACACTCTTGGCCTTGCTAGAAACCCAAAAGGAGTGTGTGTAATCCATAAAGCAATGCTTTGTGGACGCAAGGGCTAAAGAAGAAGAAAACACAAGGGAGGATTATGAATTGAAGGTGGTGTTGCAACCAACCACCCCATTTGTGGGTCATGATGTCATATCATCTCTAACTGAGGATTTTATGAATGAGGCAAGATTGAAGGTGGAGATGCCCAAATCCCACTTCAACCTTTGTTCGACCTTAAGTTTGATTGAATGGACGAGAGTCAAAGTAATCAAGCTTTTGGAAGACCTTTGAAGGAGGGTGGATGAAGGTCTATCTGGTTTTGACTTTGTCATGGAAAGAAGGAAAAGTGTTCTTCCTCACTTGAAGGCCAAAAAGTGTGAAATGAAAAATCAAAAGAATGGCCTTCTCATGTTCAAACCTTTACTCGAGATTGTCACCGAAAACTCGATTCAAGTTTGGGTCGAAGGAATAAGAGAATACCAGGGATTAGCTGCTATTCTTTCCTGGTGGTACCAAAACCAAGAAAATCTGTGTAATGGCCCTTTTCTATAAATGTTAATTTGTTTTCCATTCCTGTCTAGATACACCAACAAGGGAATACACTACATAGAACTCGTGCTCTATCGTTTGTGAAGGGGGATTCCATCTGCATACGCTAGGGCGGTTGGGTGGGGAGTCAGATCAGGCCAACGGTCCTGCTCCGCTTTATACTAAGAGAGTGTGGTCTGGTTTAAATCTTCCAAATGGAGATCTAAATGGTGAGATATCTTGCGTCGTGCCACGATGTTAAATTGTATGCTTAATGGGAGGCAACCCATCGTCTTTATGCTTTACTTCACTTTTTGTTTCATTTTGGTGTATTTTTAGGAGCCCAAAGGAATGAGAAGAGGAACCAAGGATTGAAAAGCACCAAAAATACCTTTGAAAAACGTGCTTTTTGCACCTGGAAGAGTGCCCGTCGCACATGCCATCACACAAGCAAACAATGAACTGAGCAAAAATATTAGCATATTCAAAGAAAGGGCATTTCATACCTCCCAAAGTGCCCATCGCACCCGTCTTCGCACATCAAAATAATGCACTATGCGAAAATTTGGAAAACTCATATGATGCTAAGGCATTACAATCGCAAAACTTGACCAACGTAATCGCGATGAAGTAAATTTTTCCTGACGCTTCGCGATCACGTGAACATGTTGCAATCACGTAGAGTTGAGTGATATTAACTCATCGTGATTGCATGATAAAGCCTCACAATTGCGAGTTACTGAATAGTTACCAAGTATTAACAGTCAAACAAGACGTTTCAAAAGAAAAAATGGCTTTGAAATTTGGTTCTCTTCTCTCCTAAAGGCAAGAATAATCCATCACTCAACTTCAATTCCATAATCATCTTTGCAAAGTGGGTGTTAATCTTTTGCTTTTGTCATAATGTGCAAAGTGGGTGTGTAGTATGAAATTATGAGTGAAATCTAGTTGGGGGTAGTAATCTGTTGGTTTGCTGATCTTTGGGGTAAAATTCATGCCCATGTGTTGTAAAAATGGTGTGCAAAAGGGTGCAAAGCATCTGTTCGACAAAAAGTTTGAAAGAATATTTCTAGGCAAGAAGATTAACATCACGAGCGCAATGTCCATCACCATGATCGCGATGACCAACTTCACTGAGCTTTGCAATCGCAATGTCATATTTCGCGATCGCGATGACTTAAATTTATGAAAAAAATAAATTGGTCTTCGCGATTGCAATGAAACATCCCACGACCGCGATGACCAGTTTTAACAGTCCCCAACATAGCAACTCTGCCCAGCTATGTTTGGTCTTGTTTTGGGTCATTTCTTTGGCCTAATAAAGTCCCAATACATTGCTTTACATGACTATATCATTGTTTGACAACTTTGTTCCTTGTGTAGGTACTTTAAGCTTGAAAATGGCCAGAATTGAACATGAAGATGCCAACCAAGTGGTCGATGATGAGTACTTTGACCAAGGAACCTTCATCTCCATCAAGTGCTCCCAACTATATGATCGTCTTTTGACAAAGCCAATCATGAGGGAGTGAGATATTATGTTGGACGGATTGGAGGATAAATGGGCCGACTTCCATGGAAAGTTTGTTACGAGTGGGTGGTTGTGTTTCGCCGCCGAGCCTATCAAGGCAAACTTTGTTGTGGTCTGTGAATTTTATGATAATTTGGCCGAGATGGACTTCACAAATAAATTGATGGTCCAGGTGCGGGGTAAATTGGTTCGTTTTGATCCAGAGTTGTTCAATGACTACTACCACCTCCCAAATATCGATAATGCCACATACAAAGCCTGAGCTACAGAAAAGGGGACCAATTGGTTTGTGGAGCACTTGAATGACGGCACGATCCCCCAATGGATAACATTGAATACGAGGATTGAGTCCTTCGAGTTTAACCCTGAGGCCCGCACTTGGCTTTCAATCATTTGTGCCTAAGTCATGCCTTCAAAGAATGAATCTGATGTGACCTCTGATAAAGCAAAGGTCATTTGTGCTATGATGGAGGGTCTTCCGGTGAATGTGGGGCAACTCATCGTGCAAGAAATTCAACAAGTGGTCCTTGATGGTAGCAAGAGTCTGCTCTTTCCTTCATTGATCACTCACTTATGCTATGCATCTAGGGTTGCCAAGAAGGATGATGAAAATGAGAGGAAACCCAAAAAATTGATTCACCTTCTGAATAAGAGAGACCCCATGCAAGAATCGAAGAAGAGGAATATAGACATGGATTCACCATCATTTGGTCTATTTCCCGAGTCTAGAGAGGCAAGTGAGTCAGCCATTACTACTGAGACTATTGGTTCTCTCAAAATTGGGCCTCTGACACTCTTCCATATCTCCATCCAAGTCTATGGCATGGATGCCCATTTTCGTCAGATTGTAGCAGGCTTACCTTTGGGTCTGGGTGACACTTCCACCACATTCGCTCAGGGCCATCATCCTCCACTACTACAAGTGGCCCTACACTAGCTAATGTAGTAAACCAGCAGCAGCACATTAAAGAGAGGTTTGCTAAGGTGTAAATGCAACAGAAGAAGCAGAGGGACCATGATAAGAAGCAAAGAAAGTTCCTCACGAAGATGATGATCACTATGAAGAAGATATGTAAGTCTGACACTGAGGACGATGCGGATGAGGGTCTGTACCTACCAGTTCTAGTTCTGAGTGATACACCCTTCAGGGAGCCCCCTCAAACTCTTCTCTTATTTTGTTGCAGTGAGGCCACTATATATTTGTAGTTGGGGATGGCTAGCACTCTATCTAGCATGTTGTTTTATTTTGATATTGCGCCCTTATCAGGCTTATTTTATTTTTATTTTTGGATATTGATATGCCCTTGTCGGGCTTATTTTTATTAACTATTTCCCTCGTCGGGTTTGTTTGTTGATATGGATGGAGCTGATGGTTTAGGTCATTAGTTTCTTTTCTTATAGCTTCTTCATTTTTCTGTTTATAACAAGTAGGTTGAATGTTTTGGATCCAGGGAAAGTTTGAGTGCCCGTTAGGCTAGATAGAACTTGTCGGAGTTGGGACACAACATCACACATGTCGATGTGCGAACCGCATGAGCTTCGCACATGCCCATTGTTGGCTTGTGCATTGCACGTACAACCCGCACTTTGGCATGTGCAAATTGCATGTGCCTATTGATTGTGATGGTTGGGTTGATCCACTTTGTGTTGTCATACTGATTTTGATAGATGAATTGGCCCAATGATATACTGAGTGAAGTCATTCTTAAGGGCAAATCATCTGTTGAGGTTTTGGTTGCGATTGACTTGTTTGGTACTAATGAAGTAGTCTTGCATGTTAAGTGAAATAAACATACCCTTCCAAAATATTTGTGAAAAGTGCATGGCGAGGATTAATATTATGACAACCCCTTTGATCTTTTTCTGACTCTTAGCTCATTAGTGGTGATAATATAAAATGGCTCCTCGTGGTTCTCGTTAGGAAGTTAAAAATTGATCCTTCTTGAATAATTTATGTGTCATGTGTGGTGAGGTTTAGTTGAATAATTCTTGTGCATAAGTGTCATCTAGAACTTTCCCCGAATGTGATTCAAGGCAAAATTCTAGGTGTGACCAAGCTTGGAAGATGAACTTAGGCCCATTTTGATAGCCACTTCACCCAAATGACTTCCCACGACATCAAATCCTAGTGAACCCCTTTTGAGCTTGTGACCATTCCTTGGCACTTTGTAACACCTTAACTTTTTTGGAACCTCTATTTTGGAACCCATCCTCCATAATTTCTTAAAATGAAATGTAAGTTAAGATCCTATGTTTGGGGAGGAAACAAAAAATAACATAGGCAAATGCCTAAGTTTGGGGAAGCATGTGATCAAATGAGGAAAAGAAAAGAAGTGCACTTCAAGTGCAAGGTAGCACCTTAAATAAGAATTGAAAAAAAATATTGCTCCAAAATTTCACCAATGAGCAAAATGAAAAGCAAAAATAGGTGCTACCAAGTGAAGGTGATATAAGAAGTTGAATGATTATGAGTTAAAAAGGAGAATCTTGGGTTGTGTGGGGGAGAAATGAGGTGAAGTTGAAATTGAAAATGTGAGCAGTGTTCGAAATGAGAACAAAGAGCATTAGGGAGGTGTAGTCACTTGAACCAAATGAGATCCTCACCTTAGCCCTAGCTAACATCGTAACCTACAAGTCCTTTGTGATTCCGAGTTTGGCTACCCTACATTAGTGGCGATTTACATGAAGGGAAAGCCTATGGTTCGATGTGTGTGCACTTGAACTTCCTTGTGAGTGTGAGTGCTTGTATTTGTCCCTTGTGGTTGTCTTTGTACATAATGTGTTTTAAGGACTTTTGTTCTTTTGAAGGAATGCGAATTAGGATAGTTGGTTACATTGATAAACTTTGAAAATGAGTCAAATGAGCATGTTTGGTAAGCTAGTAGTTTGAGTCACATCTCGAGGATTGGTTGTTGTCACTTGCTTGTTATTAGTGTGCCATTGCATCATTGAATTATGTTTTGAAACGAAGGGAATGCCTAGAGTAAGTTATCATGTGATTGACTAATCGTTAGTACCAGCCGAAGTCATACTTGGTGATTGAAATGGGTTTTCCTGGATTTTGGTATTGTCATTTGCACTTGTTTCTTATGCCTCTTGAGTTAGAATTTTTAAGTTGCTTGAGGACAAGCAATACTTCAAGTTTGGGGGTTCGATAAGTTGGTATTCTACCTACTTATTTAGCTTCTAATCTTATACCTTTGCTAGTATAAAATGGATAAATAGTGCAATTTGACACGAATTTCTTCTATTTTACAGGCTTCTGTGTTTTAGAAGTGTTTGGGAAATATTCGAGTGAAAACAAGTCAAATGGGAGCTAAAAGGAGTTGCTGATCACTGACACCAAGTTACTAATCGTGACTGCAAAAGTAAATGATGTGACCGTGATGCACAAGGAGAAAGCTAAAACTATGCGACCGCGAAGTGAAGCCATGCGACCGCGTGGAGGAAGGAGTCAGAACTATGCGACCGCAAGGTTGAGACTACGCGACCGCGTGAAGAGAAACCACAAAACCTTGCGATCGCGAAACATTATCACGCCACCACGATGAGAGCATCATCAGCTGCAGCACAGATTTGGAAATTCCCACTTTTGGAAACCCCAATTGATACAAAAGAATCCTTGGCCATTTTGGAAATCATCTTTGGCTGCATCTTCGCTATTCTCACAACTTTTGGCAGGCTTGGAGAGAAAGGTCATCAACCAATACCATAGGAGTGAAGATTTGGATGCTCTTTATTGTAAAATCCTTAGTTTCCATTCTTCAACTCTTTCTCTTAATTGCTATTTTATTGATTTAATTGTTGAATTGGGATTTGGGTTTGTATTAAAGATAATACTTGTTTGGGTATTGAATTCTTATATAGATTTTGCTCTTGTTTGATTATTTGGGTCTATTGAATCTTCGATTGCTTGAATTTATAGTCAATGGTTGCAAACATTGACTTAGCTTTCTAATTTGGGTTTTTGCTTGAGAAAGGATTTCCCTAAATTCGAGAAGATTCAATAGTGGGGATTTGAGCGTTTCCACTCTAGACCAAGGCTAGAGAAAAATTGGTTGCCAGAAAAGCTCATCTAAGAGTTCGGGTTAGAGATAACCCAACTCACCTAAGTTATTTGGTTTGCTTATTGCTTACTCATGGTGGTTTGAGATAACACATGAGATATATGCTCGATTGGTCAAAAGACGGTTAGGCATACCTTCAACCAAGACTACCTAGGTGTCAATCAGGTGCAAGTCTTGTGAATTGAATTACCATTCACAAATTCTCCATTGTTATCCTTGCCTGGCGAAAGCAAGGTGAAAGCCATTGATAAACCTATATTTTAGTTGATTTTCTTTTATCTTTAGTTTTAGTCTAAATACCTCCTTTAGATATCTTTTTCCCTTTTTAGTTAATTGAACTTCAATAAGTTGCTTGGATTCTCTATTAGCTCAATCACGACTACATTGTTCTCTTCGGTACGACACCGACACTCGTTGGGAATTAGAAATTTTATTTTGCTACACGTTCATCGTGGCATCCTATTTGGAGAGCACGATTTGATCGTTCACCAAGTGCCAGTACCTTCTGGTCCAGCCAGGGGCTAGGGTAGACATAGGGGTAGAGGTAGAGTACATGCCCGAGCTACGACACCAGTTAGAGCTCTTGAGACCGAGTATGCGCCTAAGCTAGTTTCGTACCAGCAGCACGTGGACCAGAGAGTAGCCCAGGTGCCACCAGTGCCAGTAGAAGCATTAGTATTAGCACCAACCCTAGCTCCTACACCAGATATTCAGAGTGTTCTTCTGCAACTATTGAGCATGGTTGGGGGTCATCTTTCTGATATGGCCCAAACATCCGCTTAGGTGGCTCCTCGTGCATATGTCCTTTCAGTGCCTACAATCGCTCAGCCTTTCATTTCTCACCCACTTATGTTAGAGTCAGAGCAGAAGGCCTGGGGTCAGTTTCTGAGACTATCCCAACTGAGGTTCTCCAGTGCTCCCCAATAGGATACCTATGAGTTTATTTCTACCCATAAGGACATACTTCATCACCTTGGTCAGTTGGATACCTATAGAGTGGATTATATCACCTATCAGCTGGAGGGGCCATCTTAGCTTTGGTGGAGGGCCCAGGTAGCTTGCAGGTGCCCTGACTCTCCTAAGTTGACATAGAGGGAGTTCTACGAGGCCTTTATGGCCAAGTTCTTGCCGCAGTGTGACCATGAGCATTGTAGGGAGCAGTTTACCCAATTGATGCAGGGGTCTATGACAGTGTCTGAGTACGAGACCCTCTTTCACCAGTTGGCTCAATTTGGGGCAATGATCATTCCTACAGAGCCATACCAGATTCGTTGGTTTGTTTTGGGGATGAGGACTGAGCTTCGTGAGACTACAGAGATACTAGTTGCTAGTGGGCGATCATTTCAGGTGATAGCAGACCATGCCCTCTCTATGAAGGATCTGCATTGCCAGGAGCCCGGGGACAGAGATAAGAGACCATGCTATCAGGGCAGTTACAGTGGTTCCCACTCTGGCGGTAGGGGTTCCGGTTATTGGGGCAAAGGATATCAACCACAACAGCATCTGGGCCAGTCCAGCCGGCCAGTTCAGGCATCATTTTAGGATTCAGGTAGGCCTCAGTTTGATCATGGTTATGGTAGTCAGCATGGTTACAGTGGTTATCATGGGTTCAGTGGGCCGAGTTGAGGTTAGTTCGCGAGGGGTACATGTCACGACCCAATTTCTCAGGTCATGATGGTACCTACAATCCCCTGTAGGCAAACTAATCCCCATAGCCCGGAAGGGTTAGTAATGGGCTACTACCTAAGCAAGAATGCATAATAAGTAGAATAAGCGGAAGAAGATAAGGAAAACAAGCGGAAGGAAAATCAACCTGAACATACATAAAAATAAACTACACCATCTAATGACCTGCTATTGAAAGTACAGGAGCCATTACTAAAATATACAGAGTACTAGAAGGTACAAAAGAAGAATATACAATTGTCTCTAAAATACACAAAGAGTAAACAGTGCCAAAAGAAGAGATATGGTCAAGCCCCGGTCGTCAGGAGCTCACCCTAGTCTCGTATGTCCCAAAAGATGCAAGAGTATCCAAGTGATAACGGTGATAGATCACACTAGAATCTGCACCAAAAAGATGCAGAAGTGTAGTATGAGCACCAATTGCAAAGCAATGGGTACCCAGTAGTCATCATAGGCCGACTGAGCGCATATAAGATATAAAATCAGTATAAAGCAGATATCAAAGAAGTAATCACAAAAGCAAATAGAGGAAAGCACACGAAAACTAGCACCAGACGGAAGACAAGAAGAATACAAGTATACAATGCTAGCCACAGAAGCTACATATCTCACAAACATAGGTGAAAGAATAGAGAACGTACCTGGGTCCTTACATACAGAGTGTTTATGAATATGGAGGTCTACCGGTAACCTCAAATAAAAAGGAAAAAAGGAAAAGCAACTAATGTAATCATGCTCACAATTCAATTCATAGGATAAGAATAATTGGAAAGGCAACCTACCAAGTACTACTAGGAGAGAGTAAACTAATCCACCCAATGATCAGAAGGGCCACTAATAAGTACTACAATAAGAGCGAGTAAGCTAATCTACCTACAGTCCTAATGGGCACCCATACACCCGAGGAACACAAACAAGTGAAAACAACCCCCCCGGCATCCCATACTACCGGAGCGTACGCTGAGCAAATAGAAAACAAGGGTGGATCCGTACACAATATGAATGATATGATAAAACCAGGTATGTCAGTAGTACCATATGTACCTCCTCCAATGCATGTAGGCCCTGTAGGTAGGATCTATGGAAGGACTTCCCCGTATTCCTCAACTATTCTGTATACCCCTCATTCGGCACTCGCAACTTTTAACCCCTGGTCTGGATTGGTAAGGTCCATAAAGGTCTACACGACCACATATAAAAACTCAAAATCTCAAATATAACTGCCCCGAGTGTATCCAGGTCTAAATCAGTAATCAGAATCTCAATTGGGTGCTCGGAGTCTATTCGGGTCTAAATTGGTAAATCAAAATCTCAAAACCCCAATAAAGGGTGCTCGGAGTATATCCATGTCTAAGTCCATAGTAAAACAAGTCTAATGCTCAGCTCGACCGAGTCTGGTATTATCACAAAGTCAGTAGTAAAATATGCCTAGCGATACGGCTCAGCCGAATCTAGCATCAGTGTGAAACCCAGTGATAAAATCATCATTTAATGTCATTTATCTCAAGAAAATCCATAAAACTAGTTTCAATCTATTTAGAACCATTTATAGTGAAAACAGGTCCTCAGGGTCATGCAAGGTTTAGAAAACATGTGATAGTTAAGCCTGCAGCCTTGTAGTAGTAATAAAAATGCAAAAAACTCTTTGTATGAATTATGATGATATGCTCGCATACAATCAGTAGCCCAACGACTCACAATCAACCTATCGGTCCTGCACAGGCTCAATCTGCTCTACAACATAGATAACTAGCCTAATGTCACAATCTGATGTATGGACTCACAGAAAACCAAATATCCCACCACCTATGGTCCAAAGGCATATACAAAATCCACACGGGGCCGCAAGGGGTAATACTATAAAACTAGTTCAAATACTAAAGCCAACACATGTAATAAAATGGATGGAAAGAAAGGGGACAAGGTCTGGGGTGCCAACCTAGTAAACCCAACCCAAGGATGATAAATAGCACAATTATAGCCTATATACACAAAGTCTAAGGTAGGAAAGTTGTAACCCACATGGCGTCTGACAAAAAGCTGCTGGAAGGATGTCGTCCAAGCCCGAACTGCTTCGAGAAGCTCCGAATAGCAAAGCAACTATCAAAATAATACTCTACTCATCAATACAAAGATAACAGTACCCATAATGCTAATAATCTAGTTCGGTCAAAATCTGGGTCAAAAGTGGGATCATGGGTCCCACAACCCAAAGCCAGAAAAAAAGTTACCACAAGGTTTCCAATGTTACCGGGTGCGCATGCTCAAATATTAAGCAGGAACGGACAAGGGACGGGCTCAAAACAGCCCTACAATCCTAAGAACAAAATAAGAAACCAAAGGAGAAATTGTCGGAATTAAAGAGGAGAAACTTACAATTAACGATGACGAGACGATTGCGGGCATGAAATATGCAACCCCAACACTTGGATGAAGAATCCACATAGAATTCGAGCTTAAAGCTCTAGAGAAAGATGGAGGAAATGAGTTTAGAATGAAGAAGAGAGTGAAGGATAAGACCCTTATAAGATGCCAACGACTGGCGCACCTGCAGTCTTCATGACACAGGAGCGTCGCTGCAGCGGCGCCGAAAGACCGCAGGGGCGACATCACTGGGGCGGGGGAGGGAGTGAAGGTGTTCCCCTTGTTGAATCCATAAGACATCACAGGCACGACACCTAGGGAGCAGGCGCGGTGCAAGTGCGGCAAAGGAACCCGCTGTTGCTCCATACCAGAAGAAGCAACAATCAGTTACTAGCACAACTCAAAACAAACCGGTCATGCACTCGGGGAAGAATCCGGACCTCGCCGACATAAACCAAAGGTGCTACCCTACCAGAAAAAGCATTTCAAACTAAACAGAGTCGATGAAACTCCTAACGGAGATTGTTTCGAAGAAAAGTGGGAACCATGCCTAACTAGCCAACCTTAACTAAACCAGACCTAAAAGTTCGTAAATGAGTTCGGAAACCTCGGGACCCAAACCAAAGGTCCTTCTGGCCCAAAGTCAATATTCCGGAGCTAACAACGCTGATGGAATTTCCATCCGAGGCTTTCTTTTTTGAATGTTGACCAAAGTCAAACCTCCAAGTTCAACTGTCTAGAAAACACAGAAAGCAAGATAAAACCAAACCAAAAGCTCCCAGACCTCGACCGAAGGTCCAACTAGGCGAAAATACACGTTTCGAAGCTAATGAAACTATCGGAATTCTATTCCAAGCATGATTGCTAAGAATATTGACTAAAGTCAATGATTTCCTAAGTTAAAGCTTTAATACAAGGAAATGGTCATAAAGACCTAACGAATGGCCCAGGAACCAAACTAACAGTCCCAGCAAGTCATAAATGGCTTGGGGCGCTACAGGAAAGCTCTAACTATACAAAGAAGGCGAAATGCAAAAATGACAGGAAGGGTAATTACATCATCCACTACTAAAAAGGACTTTCATCCGCGAAAGTCAAGAAAAAAGGAACACCTGAAGGCTCAACAACCGCAGATACGAAGCCTGTATCCCGCTCTTGGTTTCCCAAGAAGCCTCCTCAATCGAAAGGCACCCAAAGATCTACACCAAAGGAAAACTACCAAAAACCTTAACCCTCTTACCAGCCAAACTAGACCACAACCTCTAACTCTAAAAGCTCAAAAGGTCAATCGACTGAACCGAACCTTAAGAAACTCAACTGGAATGCACCGGTACAACATAGATACCAAGAGAACCAAGGCAATCAATACACGGAACTAGAAACCTTGATACCACAACCAGGTACACTCAGAAATCCACCACCCAACCTTCTAACTCATGAATCCTTTGATCCTCAAAACCCTTCTGTATATCCTGAATCATCTGCACCTTGACCATGACTCCTAACATAGGTCAAACATTCAAGTTTCCCTCGAAACAACAAATAACCCATTAGAGGTCTAAAGTTTGCGCTACATTTAACCTCAAATAAGGTCACATTCATACTCAAACTCTACCCAGCCAGGCTATAGTCCATGGGCCTCTGACACCCAAAATACCAACCCGTAGCATTACCTTGAGGACAGGAGTAATCTACCCCAACTGACCATCAACCAGTGGACAGATACCTATGCTAAGATCAACTTTGATACCTAAATCCTACTGAACCAACCATTGGAGCACAACTGTAACTGGCATAGTGGGGTCGGGAATGGCATAGATGAATACCCTATGTCAAAGGAGACTCTGCCAACTATTGAAAAAAACCAACCTTGTTGTACTGTACCAAGTCTGAATCGGCTGAATGTGAATGAACTAGGGTAACCTGCCTAAGAAGATCCAAACAAAACCCAATCTCTGCAAGGAGTGTGGTAAGCCTACCATGAATCTGTAGCCATTAACTAAACTTTATATTCTAAGAATATCGTTGCTGCTCTAAATCCTCAAAACACCATCCAGATTTATGGTTGCCTTACCAGCCTCGCCATCTAGAACAAAGTCTGTCATGCCACGAATACTGAGTCAAACAAACCTGTAGGCAAAGTAAAAGATGTCTGGAGTCCAAGATTGCCGCTTAGCCATCAAAAAGCTCATAATCACTCAACTCACTATCCTCTGACTCAAAACATCCACCCTATTGTACCTGTACACAAAACACCAACTTTGAAAGCATCTCAACATACTAAAACTTCTGGCCTACCAGTAGTAGAGCCTAATCGATGCTGGATTCCCATGCAAATGGACAACCTCTCAGAGGATTAACTGAATTAAATCCCCAACTCTCATAACACAAAGGCAAACAATGAATCTCAAAGTACCATCGGAATCTCAGGTAGCCCTGCTGGCCTCAACATGTACAACCTAATAACTAATATCACACAACTGATGATCCTCAAACTGACATAGCTGGATCTGATCAACTAGAGAAGAGTGGATCTCGACACTAGCAAGAATTTTTCTGAGATCTGAAAAATCAATCCTAACCAAATGGTTAGCCAAGGACTGGATGTTCAAGGCCAACGGCCGCTCTAAAACTAAGAGAGAAGCTAACCTGTCCATGCTCACTAACCATCTGAGATAATATGATAGCCCATGAATCTGAAACCCAACTCCAAATATCGGCATGCTTTTGTCAAATCCTCGAGTAGACTCTTATGTTGCCAATGAACACTATAGAAATTGAATCCCCCTAGGCTCTGGATACACGGCTCGCCCAATCTGAAAATGCTTCTAAGGCTTGGGTCAACCAATGTACATCACAAGGAGAATTATAACAGCTGCAACAAGCCCCAAAGGTAGTCCTAGGAATGACCACCACCTCAATCTGTACTAAAAGGAACCTGACCTCAATTCCTTCCTAGAAAAATGCCATTGCACTTTGTAGTTGGTCGAATGGTTCCTCAATATAAAAAACCCAAGCGTACTTTTAGTCGCCACCTCAGCCAGCTACTAGTAATCCATACATATATGCAAGCAGTTATCTCCCTCCTTTTTTGCAAACTAAATGGATCCCTTTCTAGAGATACACTGGACCTGACAACCTCTTTCTCAGAAGACCTAGGAGTAGTTCCTTTAGCTCCTACATCTCTGTTGGTGTCACACAATAAGGCGAGAAAAACAATGGGCTGAGTACCCAACCCAACCAGAATGATACAGTTAAAACTTGACCAGAATAAAAACTAAGGAAAACGGAGAAACAACTTGGATACCTGCCAAACACCTAAATTGATGAGGTAAAGAGGGTTGACTCTAACCTCTTGGGAAAAAGCAAAACCATTCGATACCCACGTGCTTGCCCAACACCACTCTCCTTAAGACAAAACAACTTCTGCTGGCACATAGCTATCGGTACCAAACCCTACCAACTAAAAAGTCCCAAGTATACCCTAGATAACGGCCCTAGCAATTACCAACTGAGACCCCTAGAAGTTGAGATACTCAAACTAACTCTCGAATCAGAATGAAGAAGAAAATTTAAGCTAACAAGGCCTACCCACGAGTCATAACTCTAGGTAGTCACTTCCCATGGTTGATACATGTAATGACCCTTCCGGTTATTTCCACATATACGTTTTCCTTGAACCGTTAGAGCTTATTGTAGCGGACCCAAGTCACTTAAGGCTCATCAGGACCGGTATTTTGGTGTCGGGCCCATTTGTTTGGTCGCATTATAAGTTTTGAAGTCAAGCAAATCGGCAAAAGTTATCGTAAGTTCTTTGATAAATTTTCTGATCTTTGGGTAAAATGTCTCGGAGCTTTTCTCTAAATATATAAGGAGTTAGAAGTCCCCCAAGATACCAAATCTAAGGTATACGAGTCTAGTTTCCAATGCACAAAACCTCACGTCCAACTGATCTCGGAGTAAAAAGTTATGACTGTTTTACCGCGGGCTGTCTGGCAGAAAATGGGTTGCGAACCGGGTCACGAACCGGGTCGGGTTAAACTCGATTTAAGCCTCAACTTCACGTTTTAAAACGCCATTTCAGTTTCGAAACAGTGAGAAAACATAAGGGAGAATTCCAAGAGAGTTCTTGAGTATCAAAATCGTGCATTGGTGAATTGCGAGTCTAGATTTGAGAATTTTATTAGCATCGCGCGTATATTTGAAAATATTTTATTTTAAAGTTGAATTTGGTAAAAAGTTATATTATTATTGCCTTTTCAAAATATTTTAAATGTATATGAAAGATATTTTGTTACGATATAATTGTATATGTATTTATGTTATAAGGTTTTTATACACCGTAATATTTTAACGGAGATAGTAAATTTAGTTATGTTAAAATTTATTATTATAATATAGTAGGTTTTATTGGAGATAATTTTCTATTTATTGGGATATATTTAAAATATTATATTTATTTTACCACGAATTTATGCAATACCCGAATATTTATATAACGAAAGGGGCGATGAGGTGTTAAATAACCCCCACTTCCACGTGGAAGTGGAGGGGAGGGTCACACAAGGTGGTAGGCTGCCAAATGTTGACAAACAATGGCAATTGCTGCCTACTCACTTTATCATTTGAGCAATTACTATGTTTATTGCTTTCTATTCACTGAAACCATTTGAACAAATTGCTATGTAAGTTGCTGCCAACATTACTTAATACTTCTTTGAAATATAAATGTAGTGCAAAAATTACCACAGTACATCATTCACTTGTCACGTTAAAAGTTGATTCCAATAAGCAAGATCTTGATAATTTATTGGATCACCGAAAAGAAAAATCAATTGTCTACGTCAAGTTATTCAAGCCTAATTTCGAGTTGGATTTCATTTCGGAGTTACTCGGAGCGGTTCGAGCGTGGACATCGTCATTCTAGCAGCTTGTCATCGGACGACAGGTAGGTTATGGTTTATTTTCCCTAGACTCCGCATATATAGAATAAAATTGTATTAATGGGCATCCTTGGGTTGGTTTATTAGGTTGGCACCACAGACCTCGACCGCTTTATTCATGTCCGCCTACTTTTGTTCCTCCGTTGCTTGCAGGATTCGCCGATATATTTTATTTACCCTTGTGGTCCTGTGAGGCCTTGTTGACTCTTGAACATAGAAGGTGGGATTTTGGGAATGTCCGCGAGTCCCGGGCATAGAATTATCCTTCTAGGCTGGTTATGCTTGCTGAGTAGTTGTGGGCTTGTGCAGGGTCGATAGGTTGATTGTGAGCTGCTGGGAAGCTATTGTGTGTGATCATACCATTTCCATGCATATAAAGAGGTTTTATCCATATTTTACTATGATTTTGGCTTCGGGCCTACTGGCACTATTTTCTAAACCTTGCATGGCCCCGGGGGCCTGTTTTTTATGGAAATGATTTGGAAATGGTTGATTTAACTTGTAAATATTCCTGGATAAAAGGAAGTAAAATTATGTTTTAAATCACCAGTTTTATGATTCACGCTAGACTCGGAAGGGCCGAGGTGCTAGTTGAGCTTTCTTGCTACTTGAGATGATTTTAGCCTCGGTCGGACCGAGCACCTGAGATGACTTTTTACTGTTTAGACCCGGTTATGCCCGGGCACCCTTGGAGGGGTTTTTGAGACATTTTCCTACTACTTTAGTCCTGGACAGGGTCTGGCATTGCATATTCGAGACTGGGTCTCTATCCTGATACCGGACTTGCTTCCGGACGACATGTTCTGATACTGAGTTTTAGTATGGGGTCTGGGACCTCCATGGACCTTGCCATCCGGGCCAGGGGCTACGGGCTGCGTGTGCCGGAGGAGGGGTATACGGTGGAGTAGAGGTATACGGGCAGTGTACTTCCATGGAACCTACCTGCTGGGCCGGATCGGCACCGGAGGAGGTACATACAGAGATACCATTTCACTTGAGATCTTCATGCATCATATCATTCATTGTTTGAGGCTCCACCCTTGTTTGTTGTTTGTTGATTGTAACTCCGGTAGTATGGGATGCCGGAGGGTTTGTTTTCACTTGTTTGTGTTCCTCGGTTGTATGGGCGGCCAGGGGACTGTAGGTAGACTCTTGCTATTTACTTACAGAATTGTT